>CAHIKZ030004566.1:3560000-3582500 GCA_903632075.3 Acanthosepion pharaonis | reverse complement strand
CAATAGACTCTTCCAGGCCTATATTTAGTAGGCGACATTTAGTAGGAGACATAGAGAGAGAGAGAGAGAGAGAGAGAGAGAGAGAGAGAGAGAGAGAGAGAGAGAGAGAGAGAGAGAGAGAGAGAGAGAGAGAGAGAGAGAGAGAGAGAGAGAGAGAGAGAGAGAGAGAGAGAGAGAGAGAGAGAGAGAGAGAGAGAGAGAGAGAGAGAGAGAGAGAGAGAGAGAGAGAGAGAGAGAGAGAGAGAGAGAGAGAGAGAGAGAGAGAGAGAGAGAGAGAGAGAGAGAGAGAGAGAGAGAGAGAGAGAGAGAGAGAGAGAGAGAGAGAGAGAGAGAGAGAGAGAGAGAGAGAGAGAGAGAGAGAGAGAGAGAGAGAGAGAGAGAGAGAGAGAGAGAGAGAGAGAGAGAGAGAGAGAGAGAGAGAGAGAGAGAGAGAGAGAGAGAGAGAGAGAGAGAGAGAGAGAGAGAGAGAGAGAGAGAGAGAGAGAGAGAGAGAGAGAGAGAGAGAGAGAGAGAGAGAGAGAGAGAGAGAGAGAGAGAGAGAGAGAGAGAGAGAGAGAGAGAGAGAGAGAGAGAGAGAGACTAGTACGACTACCAGTGTTGGACACTAATCTTATAGTAAGCTCCTTTTTACACTATCTCTGTAACCTGTTGTTAATATATCTTTCTTACATCTAATCCGTGTTCCGTGTTTTCCTTCTGTGGTCCCAACTTTGAGAAAATCTCATAGTTTACTTTGGATTGTTTTATGGCAGAAACCCAATCCTAAACAGGGAACAAAGGACACATTTCTACTCCTGTACAAAAATCCGGAGAAAACTATCTACACCTATTGAGGTAAAATTATAAATAAATAAATAGTAAATAAAATTTCAAGCTTTAACCAAAGTGATTATAAGTATAGACTTGATGTACACTTCAGTACAAATTGGAAACCAAATCCTAATCAAGAAACAAGGGATAAAAACTTCTACTCCTATTCAAAAGACAGAAGAAAGAGGAATATAAAGCGAAAATAATACAATAATGTTTTTAAGTTGTGGTATGCAACGTTCAGAAATCTAAGTACGCCAAAACTCCCAAGAAAAAGGAGAGAAAGAGGGAAAAGTGGAATTCGAAAAAAGCAAAGAGGAAGAGTTTGGGTGTACTTTGCTTAGATTTCTGACCATTTCACGGTATCAAAAACTGTAGCGGACACTTCCGCTTTGTTTTAAACTTTTCAGGTCAGGCCCTTGTTTTAACACCTCAACATTCCTTCGCCGCCCAACTGCTATCAACAAATACATTTGTCTTACTCTGTCACTCTCTTTTCCTTCTCTTTTTCCCCTTTTCTTTAACCTTCTCCGTTTCCTCTTAAGGTGTTTCTCCCTATGTTTTTTTTTCTCATAAGAGTCTTGCTTGTAAATGGAATTGTTCATAAGCATTTTTGGGTTCTCACCAGTCGAGATGCAGTCGCATCGAAACAAGAATGCATCTTTGTAGTGAAAATTTGCTTTTGTCCGTATGTAAAAATTATAATAAAAATAATTATTGCCCTACTCTTGGTATTGAGCCCTTTTTTGAATTAATACTGTGAACAGGAGAATTGATATTATTTTCGTTCACATTACATTCGAGTATATATATATATATATATATATATATATATATATATATATATATATATATACACACACATATATATATATATATATATATATTTGTGTGTATTTAGGCAGCAATCCTGCTTTCATGCACTTTTCATTGAATATGACGGACAAGGTTCTTTTATTTAGTTTTTTATACAATTTCTCATGCGAACTAATCATTTTTTTTTCTTTTCGGATGATAAATTATATAAAAACTGTCCGAATGTTCTTTTTATCCGAGCGCTTTCGGCTACACATTTATCCATTTTCAAGGATTAAATATTTTAACTGTTAAATAAGAAATAGTTTGTTTTATGTATGTTTTATAAAATGTTTTCATTTTTCAATATACAGTCAAGATATTGTGTCCATTTTCAAAGTTAATATTATTAAGTTTTTTTTTTTGTTAATAAGGCTTCTATTATTTTTAGTCTTTTTGCATGTAGATGATGCTAATATAATAATGTTGTCAACAGGTATGTTACGAAGAGTGTCCGGTAGGTCTCCATGAATATTTAAATGAGATCTAATTGAGCTATTGTAGGAAAGGTGTAGAGTGAGTCTGCGTGTCAAATATGTTGTAGTGTGGCCTATATAATTATTTACGAATTTTGATTGATCAGGAATACAGTTCATTAATGGGCATTTAAATTCGTGAATAATATTATTATCTCGCATGAGAAATGGTGTAAAAAACTAAATAAAAGCAACTTGTCTGTCGTATTCAAACATATATATATATATATATATATATATATATATATATATATATATATATATAATGTCAAATCAACCCTGACTTCGGATTTTCTATTCTCTGATTTTTGCTTACTAATCCCGAGTTTGAAAGTGGGTTTACGACATTGATAACTGCATACTAAATATGTCGTTTTCCCGCAACAACGCAATTATAAATGACGTGGGACGTTTCAAACTTGACATTTGTAAAGTAAGTAAAAGGACAGATAACACTTCAAGATGTCTGGTTTCGATTTGACAATGTACATATACTTGTGAACAGGACCCCGCTTTTAAAATGGCGGTAAAAATCAATGTTTTTCGATTTTGATAAATGTCGACTGTAGAGGAAGTTCTAGTCAATGTCAGGCTACAAAAACTATTCCTCACTTCAAAAAAGGAATAACATTTCTTTACATAAAAATGATTTCTGTCATTTACGAGTAGGCAAGTAACCTAATTAGTTTTAAATCTAATTTGTAAAACGATACAGCGTTAATATTCTTAACGTGGATTTATTCGAATCTAGAATTTTTGAAATAAAATATTTTTTTCTGATGACGAAAATTCATTGTCGAAACATATCAACAGCGTATGTCTATATTTCTGAAATGAAGTATTATGTACATTATTCGGACTATTGTCCTCAACTTTGTCGCCATATTTATTGCAACGTTTCGGCTGTTGAACGCTCTGGCCTTCTTCAGGTGGTTGGAATGTTGAACTTCACCCTTTATTTCGCTCACCGGGGTAGACTGTTTTAGTTTCACGTTCCATGTTTAATGGATGTCAGTTATCAAGGACACATGGCACAGTGGATACCGGTGTTAGTGAGATTCAGTGACAGGTCCCAAAAGAGTATGAGTTCAATAGCCGGTTAAGGCAGTGGAAACTTTCAGAGGGAAATTAACAGGAAATAACTGATAACTGAAATCCATTAAAACGTGGCACGTGGAACTAGAACATTCTACCCCAGTGAGCGAATTAAAGGGTTATTCCAAAGAAAGCCGGAGAGTACAACGGCCGAAACGTTGCAATAAATATGGCGACAAAGATGAGGACAATAGTCCGAATAATGTAAATAATATATCAAAAGCCATGTTTTCCAAAATATGCACATCAGAAATGATTCAACCTTTAACAAAACTGTTTCAGTTGTTTCTAAATAACTATTTAAGCAACAGATATATTTCTTTTCCCAAACACAACATTGTCGAGACGTTTACGGTGCCATTTATAAGATAATGACTCAGTGACTCATATATCAACCACCAACACAACAGAAAAACACAAGGAATCTAATAACACAAAGATTCTACATAGTTTAAACTGTAAAAACAACTACAACTCCTAGTAGCCTTAAAGATAAAAAAAACGAAAAGCATACCCACATTAAAAATTTGGAAATTTTAAAACATGTGCACTAAATACATTTCAATATAATTATTTAAAAAAGGAAGTGATGACGAGAAAAATCATTTGAACGCTTGAAAATGTGAACTTGAAGATGAACAAACTGACGAAATAGCACAAAAAGTTTTTTTTTATTAGGGCTAATGATAGCCGAATATACTAAGACATTAGAAAATTTATATTTAAATGTCTTTCTGAAACAAAGAAAGTAATCTGAAATTTGAAAAAAATGTAATTTCTTAAAAAACTTTCGTTGGTCTTTAACTATATATATATATATATATATATATATATATATATATATATATATATATATATATATATATATATATTTATATATATATATATATATATATATATTTAACTATATATATATATATATATATATATATATATATATATATATATATATATAGTAAAAAAGAGAATGATAATAAATAATAGTTTTACACAGACGTCAAGGGTTAAATATCTAATTGATCGCATCAAATAATTGCCGTGAGCTATTGATATTATGATGTCTCGCCGGTCGAAGAAGTTAATTGCAGTTAATTTCTCTTGACGTATTTCAAATTGACTGCAGCGAAGGTGGCGTCACCTTTGAAGGAAAAGGTCTAAGAAGGTTTCACTAGCGATGATTTGTTGTTTCTTGTAAATCGTAAACCATTCTCATTCTATACAATTTTGTTTCTTTGATTTACTTGGTCTTTCTGACATTTTCCCCCTTCAAATAACAACTTTGTACATCGGCTTTTCCCTCCACTAGATCAGTAGCCATTTTAGGTATCACTTCGATATGATTTTTTCATAAATTATAAAAATATCTAAAATAATTACCAAATATATAAATCTCTCGTTAAATTATGTGACCAATTAAAAAGTAAGTTCAGATATCTGTGTGATGAACCATCGTGAAATCATTTGAGTATTTCTTTTGTCTAGTTTAAGAAACTATGGAATTATTGCGCCGTTTATCGTTTCCTTCAAACAGGTGTCATAAAATATCGCCCCAATAAGTATTTGACACCTGTTGTTTTGAAATAACTTTACAAGGGCCAAACCAGCTCTAAAAAAAGTTCTGTTGCTATATATGGAATGGATTTATCTAGTCTTTGTTCTCCATTCTTGATAGATTCCAAAAGCCTCTGTAGTTATGTGGATGATGAAATGCTTTTCACTTTACAACGACTTTCAGGCAGACGAAATGTTGCAAGCGTCTCTATTCTATCGCTCTTTCCATGGAATTGTTCAGATGAGTTACATTTCTTAGTTTCCCCAACTTTAACCTTTCCAGATAAGACTCTCCACCCTGCCTAGGTTGAGGCGGATCACATTCAGCCTATTCATATTCCATTTGTAAGGAGTAGGTTCCACTTGGATAGCATCTTCAGAGGATGTTTTCCGACCACTACATGCCTTAGTTCTTCCAACTCTAACCCTCGCAGCTAAGACCGGAGACGACCCGCACTCTGATACGAACCACGATCATTCCCTTTATATTTCACTAGTAAGAAATAAGTTTCACTCGGGTAGCTTCTTCCCAATAATTATTGTTTCCTGGAACACAATCCTAGGTGGATGTTTCTCGACCACTACAATCGTCATCTCTTCGTGTCTCGGGTTTTCTTTCACATTATATCTTCATAAACTACGTCTTTTATTTTTTCCGCTCATACAACAATTGCTTTCAATAATGTTATGGTCCGGTTCCTTGTACCACGGTGATAGTCGAAGGTAGAACCAATAAAGAAGGACTCGAACACAGGTATGTAATAACACATATATATTACAAACAGGAATATGTACAGAGAAGTAGAAGTGTTAGTATGAACAATCAGGTTTAGTAGAGAGAACAATGTAGTCTCGACCACTATCACTCTTCCAATGTCTTGCAGTAATTGTCTGAACGCGACTCTGTTTCGGACTCCTTGCCTACTGCTGGGGCGCAGTATTTATTAAGTATGGAATAGTCCATTATTAATATTATTATGGGTAAGATCCCATAACAAATAACCTTCTACCTTGAGTGGCGTTTGGGCCTTGTACAAGTTACACAATAATAAAAAAGAAAAACCATTTGACAAGCAACAGTTTTCTTCATAATATCTGCATGGAAATACCGATTTCAAATCCTGACCAAATCTGTTACTTTTATTTTTGCACAAAATCACTTAGAAATGGCAAGTATACATATTATACCATAATTTAAATAGCCAGGCATATTGGAGGTTTTGCCTTGGATGACAGTTTAAAAGAATCCCGGCATTAGTGTCGACTGAGTAGTTTCATTTTAATAGGGTAACAAGTTTGGGAGAAAAAACAATTATAAATTCAAAATCTAATTGAAGAGAGACGGTGTCTGTCAGGCCATCTTACCCTAGAAGAAACCACTGCAACTACAACTACTGTACATGTAATTCCCTAGAGAGCCTAAAGAGTTAAGGATCTCAGAGTGATTAATTGTTTTAAAAAGGAAATTGAGAGAATATAGACTAAAGATATAAACCTGTCCGTCGAAACCATGGAAAACGTAATCTGTGATATAGGAAATGTCAATATTCTAAAAAGTTCTAAACTTCTAAAATTGTCGATATTCATAGAATTTAGATATTCTCAAACCATCATTTTTTGGAAAGAAAAACAAAAATCGTTTTGTCTGAAGACGTTTATTCGATTGTCTGCTTTAGTGAAAAATCACATCAGAGTGATATTATTTAAATCTGGTGCATGATTCAATGGTTGGCACTGTTTTTTTTTTCTCTTGACATTATTCAAAGAAAGGAATGACGTTTTGTTCGGGTTGAAAATTTGAGGAATCTGAAAGCAATGATTGCTTGAGGAACGTGATTGGGAATGCTTGGCATTTTGTCTGTATGCTTCACCGCTTTTATCTGACGTTGGCTCGCGTTTCGGAATTAGATGGTGATGCCAGATTATGACACGTCAAAACTTAATCTGGGTGGCAAAAGCCGGGATTTAGAGAGTTAAAATGGCGAAGAAATGCATAAGATACAAGTAAATGAATGAATAATAATAAGAAAGTTCGGTTCTTTATGGTTATACGCGTTTTCGCAACGAGTATAGCGTTACTAATGATACTTTTATCAATCTCTTTTGTCTTTTTTAACTTATCTAACTACAAGGTGAGATAAAGAGATAGAGGAAAAGAGCGTTATTTATATGATTCGGACTATTGTCCTCATCTTTGTCGCCATATTTATTACAACGTTTCGGACGTTGTACGCTCAGGCCTTCTTCAGGTGGTTGGAATAGGCTGATTGTTCTAGTTCTACGTGCCATTAAAACATGGCCCGGGGAACTAGAACAGTCCACCCCAGTGAGCAAAATAAAGGGTTAAGTTCGACATTCCAAACACCTGTTGAAGTCCGGAGCGTACAACGGCCGAAACGTTGTAATTAATATGGCGACAGAGATGAGGACAATAGTCCGAATAATGTACATAATCGACCTATCCAGTGATGAGAGAATTAGAAGCCCTGCCAGGATTGATTATTGGTGACCACATTCTTAAGATAAGTTATGCAGAAGACACTGTTGATAGCAAACACAGAAGGGAAACGGCAACAACACCCAGAAAGGAAAGCGAAAAAAAAAAAAAAAAGAACTAAACATCAGTTGCAAGAAAGCCTAAATCCGAAGGTGTATTGCGATAGGGAAAGATGCCTTCCAAAACATAAGCAAATTATTGAAGAAAAATTCATTAGAAAGAGAAGAGTACTGAACTGTTACGTAATGTCAGTACCCGTATATGGCAATGGATGCTGGACAATCTCCTTACAGATGAAGGACAGAATTGAAACAACAGTAATGTGGTTCTACAGAATCAGGCTGAGAATAACGTGAACTAAAAAAAAGCGACACCTGGTGCTGATCGAACTCACTGTTAAATATCAGAGTTGCCGGGCTAAGCCAACATCGAAGTACCGATATGCAACAATAAAAACATGGCGGATATTGCGTTTTGCTGTTTTGCTGAATGAAAGAATCGATTGATTTTTACGACATATCAATCTTTTATATATTAGTTAAAGGCGAAATATATTTTGGATTATAAGAATAATTCTTTTCTTCTTTCCGCGAGTGAATATTGTATTAACAGGTTTTGGAGATAATAATGGTTTTTCAGATGATAGTCCTAATATTTAACGCATAGGTGTAAGGAGAAGAGGTGGATTTATACTTTTTCCAAGGATACTTGTGCGTCAGTGAATGTGACGAACCCGTCTGATTTTCGAAGTCGAGTTTGCTAAAAGATTAAACGGCATTCACGAATTGGTTAAATAGTTTCAGTCTCCTAGCTTAGTAGAAGTCAATGAAACTAAGCAATCATTAAATCCAAAGGGTGTACACTAAATGTTATCCTGTGTGTCGTGACATGGCGTGACGTGGCCTGGTGCCGTGTGGTGTGTATGTGTATATGTGTGCGGATCAAAGAAGACGAAGATCCATACCCCTGACCCACTAAGAACATATTCTACAGACTGTTGGAAACGATCCCAGTAGCATCAAGTCAAGTGGACCATGCATGTCGTATATCTTATAGTATCGCCTGGAGAATTCTTCAACAACAAGTCATGTATCCATATCATTTGCAGAATGTTTCTAAAAGTATTTTTGCATTGTATGTTGGATTGTACATTTAACAGCATCTACCGTAAACGTTAAACTTAATAACTCAAAAACTAAGGATTTACAGACATGTGTATGTGGTTTGGTCTGTTTTGTTTTATGGCATATCAACCAAACTCAATGAGTTATTTAAAACCGACAAAATTTTTATTTCTAGTAATATGTTTTTCTTCAAAAATCTATTTCTGCGAACATTTTTCTGGTCGTATTTTTTTCAAAGTGTTTATAGCTGTTTGTATTGCTGGTATTTTTTAAAGCATTGCTGATAATAATTTTCCCTTCAAAATTATTGCTGGTAATAATTTTTTTTATTAAAAAGTATTTCTGGTATTAAAATCTATTTTTACACAAGTTTGGTGGTTAACTATTTGCCCATAGCTGGGACCCTAACAGGTGCTATCACCCCGGGTCAGGGTAGACCTAGGGACTCCAGCAATTAAGAGGTGGTTCCACACTCCTCAAAACCTTTTGATCATAGGTCTTGCTGCTGGACGTAGTTTATCGTCTTACCCAGGACGAGAATGTAGTCTATCGTCATACCCAGAACAGACATGCGTATGTGGACATTTTGCCGTGTCTTGGTGTGAGGTCCCCTCTACCAAAGTTTGGATGAGTATTTTATTGTAATACTCTCTCTCTCTCTCTATATATATATATATATATATATATATATATATATATATATATATATATATATATATATATATATATATATATATAGCAAGAGAGAGACAGAAAAGGAGTGGGAATAAATAAAACTAATGTTATTTACATTTTGAGATCGATAACATTAACGATACAGAAACACTTTTACTTTAAATATTTAAATTTAACTATTGAATTTAAATATCATTTTAAAAAGAGATCGATAAATATGGCTGATATGTAAAATAGATTGTATATAAGTGGGAAGGTTTCTATACTCTTGAGTGGAGTTATCTTCCCTTGACTTACAATGCGCACTTTGAGAGCATGTTAGACGACATAAAAACATGGCGTCGACGATAGCATGTCTAATCTTGTTAAAGGATCCTCAGCTCGTTCAGACTCGGATGAGATGTTTCGCAGCGTTGTCGACAGTCAAGAAATTGAGTGACAACAAATATAGAGGAGGAGTAAACGAAGTAACAGATTTATATCTAGCATCAGCGGGTTGTGAGGCTGTAAAAAGATCTCTGTAATGGTACATCCGAAGATGTTAGAAGACTTGACGTTTGAAGAAATTGCCAACATTGTACAATCAAATGCACGTCGAAAAAAGAAACTGGTCATAGCTGAGAGGACGGAGTTTCTCAAAATCAGGAAACACCTGGATGAAACCATTAGACACTATGTTCACTAAAAGATGCATCGAGGTACTGTGAATTGAAAAAGTTGGGTATACCACCGATATCTATAGAAGAGGATTTAATACAGTTATGGCTAATTGAAGAACTCAATGACTTCTCGAGGAAGAATAACATTTTGGAACAGCTTCAAGTCCAGAACATGAATATTGAAATGATTTATACATTTTACAGCAGCTAGAGTTAATTCAGAGAATTAATAATCCTAAGACTAATATGGAGACATACAATACTACGAAGAGTTTACGTAAATGTTGTATTTGCAACAAAGAACATGAGATGAACAAGTATAAATGCCCAGATTTGGAAAGATTTGTTTTACGTGTAAAAAAAAAAAAACATTTCCAGTCAGTATGGCATTATAAAAAACTAGTGGAAGAAGTGGAGAAATAGATCCTTGGACGAGAAAAACTGAAATTTATGAAGCAAAAGCCCAAGAGTAGAGAAAAGGTAAAATAAATGGAATAACTGTACTAATGCAAGTGGATACAGGTAATGATGTAACATTAATACCCAAGAATTTTGGAGAGAAAATGAGAGGAGTAAAATGAAAGACTAATCTGCAATTGAAACAATTTGACGGGTCAGTTATTAAAACACTTGGATGCTTCGGTTGTTCGAGGCGAAGACACGATTCAAGGTGATACCAATCATAGTTGTTAAGTGCACGAAAGATCATGGTCTCCTGGGGGTTGACGTGTTAAGAATAAACACGTCAAAGTTAATTTATTTCATAAAATAATAAGAACATGAGATTGTACTTTTAAAGGATTACGAAGCGAGTTTCTGATCAAAGAGAATAGCCAACCGGTATATATTTCAGCCTCCTAAATTTCTAGTTCACCTTCTGCCCATGGTTATAGCGAAAATGATTGAACAAGGAATACTGGAGTTCAACCAGGGAGGTATCAATTGGGTTTCTCCAATCGTGGCCATACGCAAAACTAATAGAGATTTAAAGATTTATAGTGACTACAAAGTTGGTGTAAACCACCAGATATGTTCGGACTCCTTCCCATTGCCAAATAAATGAAACGGCCTGTCACGAGTTTGTTGGCATGAAATTTTTTGCCAAAATTGTTTTGGAATTTGCATATAATCTGTTATAGTTGAACACACCTATTCTATAGTTAATAGACTCTCCCTGCTATAATAGGTAGGAGTAGTAACGAGGGAGTCGCTCAGTGAGATGGCTCAGTGAGACGGCTCAGTCAGTCGGTGCCGGACGACCGTTAGTCGAATACTAATGTATCAGCGACTACAACTAGATTACTCTGCGTTATACCTATTATATCAAGTTCCTAACGTTTTGTACGTCGAAACTATTTTAGGACCGACTTAGTACAAATACAAGCCTCCACTGGGAAATCACTCCACAACATAATCAGATTAAAATTGACGACCATTTTAAAGAAATCGCCAGGATAAACACTATTATAGCTCTTCTAAGTTGGACTCATCTGCCGTTTGGAAGTAAAACATCCAGCCACATATTCTAAAAGGCTATTGAGAATGTTTTGGAAGGAGTAAAAAACATCATTACAGGATGACATAGGTATTGACACTCATGCTGAGGAGGAGCTAAAGAAAAAAAAACGGAACATGTTCTGAGCAGATTGAGTGATTCAGGCTTAATAATTAATCGAGATAAATGTAAATTTAATTGCGAGAAAAGTTTCTACTTCAGATATCAAATATCTGAAGATGGAATCTCGCCAGATAACAAACTACACAAAATATCAGAAATAAGTATGCCAAAAAAAAAAAAACAAAAAAAAAACTCAGAATCTTTCTTGGGTTTTACTAACATTTATAATCAACGTACCTCAAAAGAGCGAAATGATTGAACCTTTTGCGAACTTTAGAAAGAAGAAGAATGGATTTCAGAAAGACGGGAGGTGGCCTTCAAAAAGTTAACGGAAGCACTTAGAAACATACCAGTAGTTTAGGGCATCTGACTTGACAAAAGAACTCATCCTAACGAGTGATGCAAGCGAATGTACCATAGCAACGACTTTTCACAAGAGGGACATCCTATTATGTATTTATCCAGAAATTTGACGGCAGCGGAGACGATTTATTCTGACATAGATAAGGAAGTGTTCGTAATTGTCTGCAGTACTGAAAGGGTGCGCAATTTGTTATTAGGTAAGAAATTTCTACGAAAGTCAGACCACAAGCCCTTAGAGTTCATTTTCAATCCGAAGAAAGAGTTGCCTAAAGTCACGTCATCCAGAATTTTGAGGTGGGTGATTAAGAGTATGGCACTCGATTTCCACATTATATATCGTATACAAAATGCCATAACATACGTAGAGTCATTGACTTTTAATACGCAGAATGTTGAAACTAAAGACAGTTGTGAGGACTGAATTTTTGTACTGGTAGAAACAGATGTGTTATGCTTCAGTCGGCTAAAGTTTGAAACCAAACAGGAGCCTATATTTAAGAGAGTTTGTTCAGTTGTGTGCTATGCGTGATAGGCGATCATTTATCTTTCGATACATGACTGACCAGGCAAATCTTTTCCAGCGTTAGGTTGCCATTTCTTTCTGCTATAGGCCAGTTTCCATCCGAGACTATAAAACCCGGTTTGTCCTGCTATTTACCCATGGCTCGGGGGAGAAGATGAGGATTCGTACCTTTCCCAAGGGTATTAGCAACGTAAGTGAATATAATGGATTTGACATGAATTAAAAAATGTATTGATTAGAATACGAAATAATGTATGAAGCAATTGCTTTATGGTGAAAAGGCCTTTTAAGGAGGTAAGGCACAGTTATAACATTTGAAAGTGGAGTCATATGTAGTGGAGATCTTATTGTGCCACCGAAATCGTTAAAACTGTTATTATTGCAGCCCACGGCGATATGCATTGTTGTGTATTGAACACACGACTAAGCTTAAAATTCCAATACTTGTCTATATTTCTGAGAAGAGGTATTATGTACACTATTTACATTATTCGGACTACTGTCCTCATCTTTGTCGCCATATTTATCACAACGTTTCGGCTGTTGTACGACGCTTCGAGGGTGAGAATCGAAAATGGTTGCCATTTTCGATTCTCACACGTCAAAGTGCAGTTGAAATGCACTGAAACCAAGTTGCATCTTTGTAGTGAGTAAAATGGTTTTGTCTATATGATAAAATTCTAGTATATATATATATATATATATATATATATATATATATATATATATATATATATATATATTAAATTGGGACAAGCATTTTCCCGTTCATTTACTATGTTTCTTTACCTCAGGTTAGACTACGGACACATCACATTGAAACACCAACTCGCGTACTATCATCGATCGAAGTTAAGCAACGTAAAGTCTGGTCAGTACCTAGATGGGTTTCTAACCCGGGGTTGTAGCATCTGTTAGGGTCCCAGATATGGCAAATAGTGACCTCCACCACCAAAAAACTATGGTAGAATAAAAATATATTTTCCTATAAAAATAGCAACAATACATATTTAAAGTAAAATTAGCAAAACTACATTTTATAGCAAAATGACGAATACATTTTTATCTGTAGTTGAAAACATACATTTGTGTTCAAAATATTTTTAGTAGAAGCTATAAAATTGCGTTCAAAATATTTAGATTTCAGCATCAAATGACCATAGAGATGTTGATATGTCCCTAAACAGAAACAACCAACAACTCCAGGTCTCGATAAGTAATTACAAAGATGACGATGATAATAATAATAATAATAATAATAATAATGATGGTGATGATGATGATGGTGATGATGACGATGATGATGAAGAAGAAAAAAGACAGGAATAAACTTTTTGTCAATAAAATTTGCCATGTATTATTTATTCATATATTCTATTTCCCATTTTTCTTTCCTTTCTCTTTAAATTTTCTTCTTTTATTTTTTACTCTTTCTTTCCTTTTCTTTTCTCTTCTTACTTTTTTTTTCACGTTATCTAAATCAGTCATCTTCAATGTCTTTTCCTATTCCAGACAATCAATCATAGCATCTCACTGACATCACGAGTCACCGTTAAAAGTTATCGACATCCGAAGACACATCATCAACCATTTTCAAATTGATATGCGTCTTCAAGAATGCCATGATAGTTGAATTGTGAAGATTGCGGGTTCGATCTTTGTACGAGACGGATTAGTTCATTAAACCCAGTCGCGAAATAAAGATGAAATCTTTTCTTACTCTTTCTTAATGCAAACATCAAAAATTCCAAATGTTTTACCAACAAGACACTAGTGTTGAAGGCGCACTCAGCTTTCCCTTTGCCATTACAACTGAAAGATGTTTTGTTACTTTCGCATTTGATAGCTAAATTATGAAGTAAAAAAAAATTATTTTTTAGGAAAATTTTAAGAATTTTCTCTCAGTTGAGAGACATGGCGATCTTAAACATAACAGAACCGCTTGATTAGTTGATTTTGTTTAGCAGCATATCAGCATCTATGTATTATTCAATACCATAATCTGAATATTTTGTACATCATTTTCTGCGTTCAGCTACAAAATTTTGAGCATAATTCTATATTTTCTTGCTGCTCATTTTATTATAAAAATGTACCTCGATTTTTGTTTGGGTTTCAATATTCGCCCAAAGTTGGGACCCTAACAGGTGCTACCACCATGGGTTGGAGTGGACATGAAGATACGCTCATCAAATCTTCCAATCTCTCGATCAAGGGAGTTGCTGCCCGATGTAGTTTATCGTCTTACCCAAGACGAAACAACCGAGAAAAATGTTTATTTGAGTATAGTGCCACATAACTTTATTTTTAGACACTTCACCCAAAGAATTGCGAGATAAATAGGGAGTTAATTGTCTTGCTCATTGTGATGTGATTAAAAAACAAAACAAAAATAACTTTGTAAGGTGTTATTAAGAAATCGAGAAAATATTAAGGAGAGAGAGATCAATAAAAACAAAATCCAGTGAGACAAATGACGATTGATTTTGCATTTAAATCTTTGAAGATCCTTGTTGAGAGGAATGCAAAAAGTCGATTAAAGTTCTAGAAGCGAGAAGGGCAAGAGAAGAAACAATTAGCATAGAACCTCCGGTTACATTTAGCCATGTCAATAGTAAAATAATGAAACCTAACTGCCAAACAATTACTAGGTAAAAAGTCGAAGTACCAAAGTGAAAAAATCATTAGAACAATTGCCATGAAAATATTTATAGAAATAGGATGAAGGAAGATACGATACGGCGCTTGGAAATTGGTTGAAGCCGAGACGCCAGCTCAGGACTGAAGGCATTACAGATTCTTGTTTTGAGATACATAGCAGAAGCACCAAGCAAGATGTGGAAGCAATATTCAATGAACGGGCGAATGATAGACTTATAAATTTGCAAGAGATGTTCTGCCAAGAAAAAAAAATTGTCAAGCACGACACAGTAAAGTAAAAATCTTTGTAGCAGACCTATCGATATTTCAATATATTCATTCTGGTCAATACCTTGACGGGTCACTGCGCTCGGGATTACGATGTTCTTTAAGCGTGAATGTGCGGGTGGAGAGACGTGTTTCTATTCCAATTTGGTTCGGTATATTCACTTACGCGCAAATACTCTTGGGAAAGGCATGAATCCACCTCTTCTCCCACCATCGATGGGTTAATTAGCTGTTATGGGACCTTACCCATAATAACATAATGGACTATTCCATACGTAATATATACTGCGCCTCAAGAGGAAGCAGGGAGTTCAGCCTGAAGTCGTGCGACCGGCTGATCGGTTGAACTCTCTGCCTTCGGGCGGGGAGGAACCCGAACGAGGCTACGCCGAAGGGCGGATTCTCTTTCGGGGAGGTAAACCGACCCTGAACCCCTTTATACGGGTTCAAAGGGCATATTTTTAGCCGAGCCCACGGTAATCCCATATTAAACGGGCCTTGTGCCACATGATGCCCTCGTGGGTGGGGGTGACTAAATACTGTTCAGTCTGAAGTCTGGAGTGAAGCCCGTCAGGAGTCTGTCAGTCAGTCAGAGCGAGCGAGTCAGTCTGTCGAGACAGAGGCAGACCGAAACAGAGTCGCGTTCAGACAATTACAACTAAACCTGATTGTTCGTACTAACACTTTCTACTTCTCTGTATATATTTCTGTTTGTAATATATCTGTGTTATTCCATATCCGTGTTCGAGTTCTTCTTTATTGGTTCTACCTTGGTCTATCACCGTGGTACAAGGAACCGGACCATAACATTAGTAAAACTTGAATCACTAAAACCCTTATTCCATCCGCAACAAAAAATAAAATTGAGCATAAAATTACTTGCATTGTTTACATTATTCGGACTGTTATCTTTATCTTCTCTGCCATATTCACAAGGACACATGACCCATTGGATAAAGACGTTGCTTAGATCCAGTGACTAGACCCAAAGAATTGTGGGTTCAATACCAGGCCAAGGCAGTGGTGAATCAAAACTTGGAGAGTTGAGTTAAAGGGAAATAACTGAGACATCCGAAAGAGGCATGGCACGTGGAAGTAGAACAATCTACCCCGGTGAATGAAATAAAGGGTTCGGTTCGAAATTACAGTAACCTGAAAAAGGCCGAAGCGTACAACGGCTGAAACGTTGTGAATATAGCAATAAAAATGAAGATAACAGT
This sequence comes from Acanthosepion pharaonis, assembly GCA_903632075.3. NCBI lineage: Eukaryota > Metazoa > Mollusca > Cephalopoda > Sepiida > Sepiidae > Acanthosepion > Acanthosepion pharaonis. The sequence goes on along the minus strand of CAHIKZ030004566.1, from coordinate 3,566,106 downwards.
CAGAATAATGTAAATAATGCGAGTAATCATAATACCTCATCTCAGAGATATAGAGGGCGAAACGTTGTGAATATGGCAATGAAGATGGGGATAAAAGTTCGAATAATATAAATAATGCAAGTACTCATAATACCTCATCTCAGAGATGTAGACAGGTATTGAAGAAAACTTCAAATCACCTGATGAAGGCCGGAGCGTAGAACGGCGGAAACGTTGTGAATATGGTAATGAAGATGAGGATAACAGTTCAAATAATGTAAATAATGCAAGTACTCATAATACCTCATCTCAGAGATGTAGACAGGTATTGAAGAAAACTTCAAATCACCTGATGAAGGCCGGAGCGTAGAACGGCGGAAACGTTGCGAATATGGCAATGAAGATGAGGATAACAGTTCGAATAATGTAAATAATACAAATAATAATAATACCTTATCTCAGAGATATAGACAGATATTGGCTATAAAATATTTTAATTTGGCTATTAAACCACAGATAAATAATGATATACCCCTAAACAAGCAACCAAAATTGCCCCAGGTATCGGTATTCGATTATAAAGATGGTGATGATGGTAATAGGAAGAAGAAAAAGAATTACATGTCAGTGGAAAACGTTAGATCGGGAGGGTGCAATGAGTTACCCCCCCGGAATTTAGCATGCTGATCAAATGTCAAATATTTGTTAGGTTTTAGCAGGGGAGAACAGATATGCTATGTTATTGCGCAACTTTGAAATGAAACAAAAAAATAATTCCAAATTATACGTGCGAAATTATCAATTCAATTTTTAAATGAAAATATTTTCATTTTTATATTGTTTTAATCATTTCACCACATGTAAGGCGGTAATAGGCAGGAGTTTACCGGAAGTGAAAATGAAAGAGAAGACTGAGAATAGGGAGGATTGAGGAAAGATGAACAGGATTCAAGAAGATAGAATATGGTGATTGACGTTCCATTTAAATTTTTGAAGGTTGTAGTTATCAGGGAAGAAAAAAAACAGAAGGGAGTTCCACAAGTGGCAAGTGCGATAAAAGAAACAGTTAGAGTAGAAGTAACGTTCCATTAAGCCATTTCACCAATATGCCAATCTAGTAGCACGCTTAATTTCATGTAGTCGACCGTCAGGAAAAAAGCTCGTCAAAGCAGTTGCCAAGAAAATAATTATAGAAAACACAAAAGGAAGACACATGACGTCGTTGAGAAAGTGACTGAAGATGAGATGTCGGGATCTTTTGCATTACAGATGATTTTGATTTTCTCAAGAATTTCTAGATGTACAGTAGGAACACCAGACTAGATATGGCAGTAGTATTCAATATACAGACGGATAGGAGATTTATAAATGTGTCAGATGGATTCTGACGAGCAAGATCTTTTGGCACGACACAGTGAACCAAACATACTTGCAGTAGAGGAAGAAAATGATTCTATATATTCATTCCACTGCATTGACAGTGGGAAACGTTCGGCGAAGAAGGTTCTCTATGGTGATTAAATGAAAGCCGTTTTGTTTTGAGGCCATTACGATTCACAAGCCATTTCTTGTCCCATTTAAACACAGATTAGAGTTCCTATTCAAGAGCAGTTGCCAGGTTTACTTTGTTAGTTCTGTCGCATTTATTACCGAGACATGAATAAATGGTAGTGTCAACTGCATGGGATCTGATGACATCGGGGAGATCATGAATGAAGCTAAGAAACAACATAAATCCTAGGATGATTCAATATGATTTTACTTTAGCAAAGTAAAGAAAAGATTTTAATTTTTGGTTGTGGGATATAGAGACGGGAAGCAAAATGTCAAGGTATGGTTGTATAGTGGCTGCAATTCTCACGATATATCTGAATTTGCTTATATATATATATATATATATATATATATATATATATATATATATAGAGAGAGAGAGAGAGAGAGAGCCGAGTTCGAATTCCAGTCGAATCCATTACATTCACTTACGTGCTAATACCCTTGGAAAAGGTATGAATCCTCTTCTTCTCCCTCCAGCTATGGGTAAATAGCAGGACAGACTGGATTCTATAGCCTTGGATGGCAACTGGTCTAGGAGAAGGACAACTCTGAATTCAAAACCTGCGGAGTGTCGTTTGGGGACCTTGTGGCACGTAGTGCACCAGGTCTCTGTATTCATCCCTTCAAAAAGTGTGGATGGTCCTGCACGAGGCCTTCAACACTATAATCAAATCTCATGTGCCGGTGTCGGGCTGTCGGTTTCCTGGAAACTGATCTGCTTGACATTCATACGCCGAATCTCGACGGGAGAGTCGACTATATATATATATATATATATATATATATATATATATATATATGTGTGTGTGTGTGTGTGTGTGTTTGTGTGCGTGTGTAAAATTCTCTTTGTATGCATCCTATTACGTTCATATCTATCTTGCTGTAGGAATTTTCTAAGCGTATCTTTGATATTAGACAAGGCTGAAAGTGTGGAGCGGCTTGTTAACAAGCTTGTTAACCATTACAACACGTTGAAGTGCCCCATCGATCTTTCTCTGTATATAACTCATATCTATCTATCTATCTATCTATCTATCTATCTATCTATCTATCTATCTCCATTTATCAATCGATATTTATATAGTAGAAGTAGTAGTAGTAGTAGTATAGTATATATATATCTGGCCACTTGTATTTCGAAGATACCCGTCTACTAGGGCGGGTAGCCAATCCCTGTTGCAGACGCTTGCTCAGGTGCATTTGTGTTTATTCAACACCCATAGAACCCACCTGTGGTTTATACTGCAAACCCTGGACACGATGGCTTGTGACAGCTGTGGACGGGCCGGAGGGTTCCATCTACCCAATTTCACTCACAAGGCGTGGGTCACGCTGGGATCGATCCCTCTAGTCTAATAACACCAAAATCGACCATGGTGAGATTCGAACCCACGTCTCATCGCCAGAATGCGAACATTCTAACCACTCTGATATATATATATATATATATATATATATATATATATATATATATATTTTGAAAATATAATATATATATATATATATATATATATATATATATATATATATATATATATATATTTTGAAAAGTGTATAAAAAATATAAATAAATATATATATATGTATAATTATTTATATTCTCCCTCCACCGTTACTAATCATTTCTACCAATTTACAATTTCTACCAATTTACAATAACTTTTAGCTAATTATATTATCATTGTCTCCAACCCCTTGCAACATTACTATCACATCTTATCATATAGAACCCTTACTAAATTAAACTACCCTCTCACCCAGCACATTAAATATAAATTAACCAATAAGGATTACAAATTTCTACCTGTTACACATACAGTCACTAAAAACAAACAAATAACCAGCTTTAAATATAACAAATAAACCCCCATTTTTTTTCAAAAATTTAAGAATAAATATAAATAATAATAATTTTTACCTATCATAATTTTACACAAACCCCACCACACATATATACATACATGCGAAGAAATATTATTCAGCGAAAAAAAATATGGCATGTATACATTCACGAGACATTCACGAGACATTTCCTCCACACTTCCAATCTTTAAATTTCAACATACAAATGCGTATGTATAGACACAACACCACCCGTATACATACATATGTCATATCCGAAACTGCCCACATATGTTTATATATGTATGAGTCCCGACGGACGACCCAGTATGTATATGTGTCTGCATACATCGATGTTTGCGTTAGTACGCTGACATAAGCGACAAAGTTTCCCCCACAACTTCCACAATAACACCAATACACGCAATCTACATAAACCCAATTTAAAAAAAAAAAAATCAGTTTGTATGACGATCGCTAAAGCGTGAAACCCAGGGTCACAAACTCACATCTATGCAACCAAATATATATATATATATATATATATATATATATAACTATTGATAAATGGCCTAGATGATTGAGATTGTAACGTGAGAGCTTCCTCATTAATGCCGATTATTTAACACATTACTACTTGATCTCCGATCCTCAGGTGTTATTTGGGAGAGACAATAATGCCATTAACGAGAAGGTAAAACGGGTAATTTCATAAATCTAGATGCATATCATCATCCAAGGCTTTTATTGTTCATATTCTTCTACGCAAGTGAATGATGGATTTTTATTTGTGCTAACAACCTAAAATAAACAGGTTAGCAGGAAGGAAACGTTAAGAAGTAATAAGGACGCGTGAGGGAATTGTTAGTGACAATAAGATTATAGGAGTCGTATCGAAGACTGACATTATACAGATTCAGGTGCAAAAGTTGCAAATTCAATCAAATGTGCATATATTTTCTCTTTATTCACTTATTTTTTGTGAAGCTGGAAAATAATGTGTGAGTGAATTATTTCCGTATCTGTTTTGTTAGCATCAAGAAAAAAAAATGGTAAGACAAACGGAAAGAAATTGAAAACTGAGAACATTGCGTTTGCAGATTCGATTAAAGATTTATCAGTTACAAGTTTTTTTAACTCATGTTTTTTTCATCGGTTTGCCTTTTGATATTTGCCTTTTATTAAAAGAAATAATTTCTTTTCTCAGACGCCATTGATAGTAACTCTAGAGGCCAGAAAGTAATGTCGCATCTCCTTGATGGGAAAGAGGCCGGCCATCCAACTTGTAGCTTTATAATTAGAAAATAATTGCAAATTATTCAGAAAGAAGAAAAAGGAAAAATGAAATTGACAAAGCAATGTTCAAAAATGTGAATGTGCCTGGAAAAGCTATCAGAGATCTTTTAATAATTGACCAAAAACTATTCACTTGCCATTTTTGGCCTTTTTCTTTAAATTTTTTTTTCAGAGGGTCCCCAATTTAGAAACTAAAACGAAAATTAAAAAACATATTAGAGGTATTATGAGATGAGGTATTATGATTACTTGCATTATTTACATTTTTCGGACTGTTATCCTCATCTTCGCTGCCATATTCACAACGTTTCGGCCGTTGTACGCTCCGGTCTTCTTCAGGTGATTGCAATTTCGAACAGAACCGTTTACTTCGTCCACCTGGGTAGATTGTTCTCGTTCCACGTGCGATGCCTCTTCCGGATGTCTCAGTGGATAAAGACGTTGGTTAGATCCAGTGACTAGACACAAAGAGTTGTGAGTTCAATACCAAGCCACAGCAGTGGCTTACCAAACTTGGAGAGTTAAGTTAAGGGAAATAAGTGAGACTAAGACTCTTTATCTAATGCCCATATACATGGTTGTAAAATATATCCTCATCATGGTCAGTCTTATGACCGACAGTGGACATAGGGCAATAGTGCAGCTGAGTAGGTGGTGACGAGCTGGCCAGAGGAATTCATTCATGCGTATATTTAATTAAAAAAGTAGACCTGGTGCAGTCCATCCCTCGCCAAGTCAAACCACAACTGAAGTCCTCTAACATTTCTTGCTCTCTTTGGTTACAGACACATGGCTCTTGATTCCATCTGTCGAACACTCCGCCCTGACCGTTTTCTTCAGCTCAGAAAACTCTCCAGCCTACGTTGCCGTGTGGTATTTTCATACACATGGCCCAGTGGATAAAACCGTTCGTTGAAATAACCAGTGTCTTGACACAAAGAGTTGCGAGTTCAATACCTGGCTACAGCTGAGGTGAAAAAAACTTGGTGGGTTCAGTTATTAAATGGAAATAACAGAAACTGAGATATCAAGAAGAGACATGGCACGTGGAACTAGAACTGTCTACCCCATATGGTAGGCCACAAAAATCACCTAAGCCGGACAAGCATAGTTATAAATACAATATGGGAGCCAGTAATACGGTGTTCTAGAGAAAAGTCAATAATGACAACAAAAATTGCAATACGAGCTCTGGTAAAAAATTAAACTGAAACAATAAGTTTATAAGTCTCCAAATTTCAGACACTGTTGTCTTCAAAAGTGGATAAAAGCTTTGGTTAGATCCAACGAGATGTGAGTTCAATATCTGCAATGGTGAGCAAAAACTTGGATATAACTAGACACCTGGAGGAGGCATGTCACGTAGATCTAGAACAATCTACTCCGGTTCAGTTCGAAATTCTAACATATATCACATGAAGGAGACCGAAGC
>CAHIKZ030004566.1:3545000-3555000 GCA_903632075.3 Acanthosepion pharaonis | reverse complement strand
TTTAATATACGATTTATAAAGCTTCGGGAAATTTTAAACTTAATAAAGCTGGGCTATGAGGCTTTTATTGATCAGCGGAATAAAATTCCAACGTTACGATATTGAACGTAAATTTTATATCTTTATCGTCGTTTCCTAACAAAAGAAAAAAACCCAAAAAACGGCAACGATTTGCAAAGTAATATTTTGTGTCATTATTTATCATGTTAAACAACAATTTTAAAAATACTACAATACTACGCTTCCAAAATCGACATGCCCTAATCTCCATAATTTTGTCCTTGTGTCAATTCCAAGCTACGCTTAGACAATGGATATAACATTCTTGTAAGTCGTCAATAGTATCATATCTCAATGCCTGAAGTTATTTTTTCGTCTGTGAGGAAAATCTTCATATAGGACACTAGATATTAGCGGTTTAATATTTTTCTTTGTTTCTGTCGATAGTTTCCTGTTTTGAAACATTTCTAACAATATTTTTTTACATATCTAATTTGCATGTTTTTCATATTGCGCAGATATATTCTTTCATATTTTTCAGAAATCTACAGGGTGTCCATAAAGTTCTTGTGCACTTTAAAAAATTTATAAATTTATTTGTATTTGCGATAGAAATAATCTATAAAAAATGTTATAAAGTTTAATGTACCTAGTTTTAAGTATAGCTAAAATAACAAATGTGATTTCAGGCATTACTGTAAATCAGATGGCAAATGATTTCCATGAACTGCAAAATCGTATTACCCTTTGTATTGCCAATGATAGAGGACGTGTAGAAACTTAAATAAAATTTCGATAAAACATTAAAAAATATTGATTTACTTCTTTCTAATACTTTTTACAAATTATTTCTATCGCAAATACAAATAAAGTTATAAATTTTTCAAAGTGCAAACGAACTTTATGAACACCCTGTATTTAGCATATTTTCTGGAAAGCCTTCTCCCTAACCTTATGCGCATTGAATTTGTTTCATTTGATATCCTTGCACCTGATTGATTCGCAATAGCGATTACTAAGCGCACCTTAGATTTGGCACAAGGCCGAAAGAATGGAACACCCAATAAGAATCGAACTCACTATTCAGTTGTAATTTATCAAGCGAGACCATCTTGTTAACCAATAGACCACGTAAAAGAACCCGAAATATAATCACGATTTAATAAGTGTAGCTTAGACGTAGCACAAGGCTGAATGGAGTAAAGGTACAGAGTACCAACTGAGGATTGATCTTACTACTTAGTTGTAACTGATCTAGCGATAACAAGCTCGTTAACCACTACATAACGTTGAAGTTACCAAGTCGTTCTCAATCAATATTTACCCTGGCCTCCCTATTGAGACGGGATGTGACACAAGGTCGGGATTAAATTGGGGAACCCGAGCGCAGAAACTCGGGCCAAGAACAAAAAATTCCCAGGGACCCCACAAACGTGCTGGCCTCGGTGCGAACACCGATAGCTCACTCTAGTGCTATGAGAGGGTGCAACGTCAGGCATCTGTTACACAGGGCTGGGCACCTCATAGTGGGATTTTCCTCAGTTGCTCATCTGTCTTCCGACGAAGACGCAACTGAGTTGCACTCTGCCCGAAGACAGAGACGCAACTAAGAGATGATAATACCTAACCGGCATGTGCCAAGTGCGTTTTCAATACGTAACTGATAACTTGAACTGCTATTTTTGCTTCCGTTTGTGGGAATGCAAGAAGGAAATTTAACTATTTTGCATATTTCATTTTGGTTTCTTAGATAAGAAAAAATTAAATCCTTTTATAGCCACTTACGTTTATCAACACGAGGTTCATTTCGTGTTAGACAACGCCGTGTAACCTTGCTTGTTTATCTTTAATTTTTCAAACAATTCAGTAGCATTTTACTTTTCCTACAGCGTTATGTTTTCTTTTTACAGAAATCGCTCATTAATGTTTTGTTGAACTAAATAGGAAAAAAAAAAGAAGATAGCCGTAGGAATTCATTATAACTGAAAATGAAGCACCCTTGAATGAAGAAAAGAAATGAAATCACTGAAAAAATTATAATTATTTTGTGCATTAAAAAAATCAACAATATTTGTTAGTCGTTTTTATTGTTTGATATTCCGTTGACTGATTGATATTTTTTCCCCAGAGCATTCGATATTTGGCTTAGTGATTCATTGCATTCGAAAGGTCAATTACTTTCTCAACTTAGGAACGGTTGTGGTCGTTTCATTTGGTTGGAAGACTTAAAGTTTACTCTTTTAAGACGTTGGCACAAGTGGTACGTGTCTGTAGAAATGATTTAGTCCAAAAGGATTTTATATATAAATAACGTTCAACTGCTTGAAAATCGGCAGCAATCTTTTTTTATCTTTTATAAATCTAAAATTCTCTCATAGAGTTTTACTTAGTATTGTTTACATTATTCGGACATATATCCTCATCTTCGTTGCCGTATTGACAACGTTTCTTAAAGTGATTGGAATTTCGAATCGAACACTTTATTTCGTCCAACGTAGACAGTTTTAGTTCCACGTGCCATGCCTCTTCCGGATGTCTCGATTATTTCCCCTTAACTTAATTCCCCAATTTGTTGGTTCACCACTGCTTGGCATTTGTTGGTATTGAACTCACAACTGTTTGGATCTTGTCAATGGATTTAAGCAACGTTTTTATCCACTGGGTCATGTGTCCTTGAGAACACCTGAGTATGGATTTCTGGTACTTATAAACCTAATGCCTCAACAATCATTTTTACCAGTGCTCATAATGCAATTTTTTGTTATTATCATAGTATTTTATTACCAGAGCTTATACTACAATTTTTATTGTTATTCATTGCTTTTCTCTAGCACTTCTTGTTACTGGTCCCCATATTGTATTCATTTCTATGCTTTGTGGGCACAGGAGATTTTTGTGTCTTAGCATATGTGCTGATTCGTTCATTTTTCGTATTTTCCAGTGATGCTCTCTGTCTATTATTTTTACTTGATACAACATTTGGAATTCTTTTTTTTTGTGTTTGAATGCCTATTTTTGTCTTATTGTAGAGTGTGTTAATTATTTCTTTTACATTAATTTATTTTCCTAGAGAATATCTATTCTCGTATTTACAATTGATTTCGCTTGCTATTCTCGTCAGATCCAGACATTCGTAGAGATGTCATGTACGGTACCAAACTCGTGCAGAAAACCACTTTCTCCGATCAATGTAAAATAGCCTGCAGCGAATGGAGACTGTAGCTATTAGCCAGAACCATCCCTATTCACAAAAAATAAAAAAAATAAAAAATAAATAAAATAAAATACAAATAATAGAAATCCCTTGAGGACTATCAACCCCAATCAAACACCTAAAATGGATAGCACATTTAACTTAATATTGACACAATCAAGATGTTGGCGTCCCACACTACTTCAAGCAAAAGATTAGGAAGGAAACCCGCATCTATACTGGAAAGAGCGATAACAATTACTGGAATTGAGAAGCCTATTTTTCTGAAACACTTTTTAAAGAGAAAAAAATCATCCGAAAGTAGAACTGTGTGCTTGGTTAATGAAAATGAAAATGGAATGTTTCCTTATAAGGAAACGGTTAATATTACTATTGCCATTATTATTCGGTTTTATAAATCCTGCCTCTTTATTTTTCTTCGTTCTATAAATATAAATTTCTTTTATTGACGTTTTGGTCAATTTTTGTCTGGACCTATAAGCGGGTACTCCATTTTTAATCTCGGACTTTTGCGACATTCCATTCGAGGTGGTGGTGGAGGGACGAGTCGACAGATATCCATTTTGATTTCATATTTCTTTACTTATCTTACAGGTTCTCATTTTCAATTCCTTTACTTCTCATCCCATTGCCTCGCCTCCTCGTTAAAAAAAAATCCGTTGATGTTTCAGATTTTTCTTAATTTTATTCTGAAAAGATTTCCTCCTTATTCTCAGATCCCAGTGCTTTCGCAGATTTCTTCTGCCACATCTGCAATTCTCCTTGGTTGCATTTAAATATACATCCATTTATATATTAGTTTCAGGTTTTCATATTTCTTTTTAATTTCATTTCAGTCTTAATTAAGGTTGGAATGCCGTTAAACAAAACAACCAATCAGTCTTAATTTTTACTTTTCTATCCATGCCTGGTCTCGTCCGATAGATTTATCTAAACTACGTCCAAGCCTAAACTACATTTTTCACCTTTGATTTCATTTCTATCTATATATCTATCTATCTATTCAATTCTGTTAACCTCTTTCCGTTTCTCTAACTAAACAATTCTTTTCACACACACACACACACACACACACACATATATATATATATATATATATATTAGCACGTAAGAGTGAAAGGTATTAATCCACTTTTTTTCCCTCCAGCTATGGAGTAAATAGCGGGACAGACTGGGTACTATAGCCTTGTATGGCAATTGTCTAGGAGAAGGACAATTCACCACTTTCATCAAATTATATGTGAAGGTGTCTGGCTGACGTTTCCTAGAAAGTTAGCTGCTGGACCCTCATACGTCGAATACCACCACCACCACATATATATATATATATATATATATATATATATATATATATATATATATATATATATATATATATATTTTAGCAGTAGAGCCCAACGTTGCCGGGGATGTAACAATAAGAGATAGATCAAATATCGACCATCATAAAAGACTGAAAAATAAAATTAACAAACATTATTGTTTAAGGTTGACGGACACGCATGTCTTAATTAGTTTTTTTTTTTTTTTGTTTTTTAACGTCAAACCCAAACTCAAACAAAAACATTGTTTTCAATCGTTATGAGTCTATCGATTGAATAGAATTTTATTATAAATAATTGCCTTGTAAAATGGAATTTTAAAGCATTCTGAATGTAAAAATAAAGAAAAAAAATTGTGCAAGACAATAAGAAATTCTACCTGCCAAAAAAAGTGAAGTTTTATTGAAATCGGTTGAAAAATGTAGGAAATCCGATCCCATATATAAACGAAAACACACACACACACACACACACACACACACACACACACACACACACACACAAACTGGGTTTTATAATAAGTATAACTCGATATGAGTTGTCCCCCTTCATTCTGGCGATTTAATCGTGTTTTCAAATTAATTTCGTGCAAAAACAATTGTTTTTTCCAGTTTTTGGCGCTGTCAGAACTACCGCAAGGTAATTTTACGCAGTCCTGTGAAGTTTTGTTGAAATCAGTTGAAAAATGTAGGAAATCTGATCCAATATATAAACGTACAGACACACACACACACACACACACACACACACACACACACACACACACACACACAGAGTCTGCGTTTTATAATAAGTAAGATAATATGTGTGTGTGTTTCCCTTTTACATTTTTCACTTTCTTTCTGCGCTTTCTTTACTAAATCCTCTCTAAATTCCATGTCCTTCATCCTGACCCGATTTCTTCTCTTCTCTCTTCATGGTTTTCTTTCTTCCTCTCTTTTGTTGACTACTTCTTCCGTTATGTTCCCCATATATCCCTTCAGCATAACTATTTTGTTTTCTCTTTTCCTCATTTTTTTCCTTTTTATCTATTTTCTTTCCCTCTTTTCTTTCTAAAGGTTTCTTCCCTTCACCCTTTCTTCATTTAATACCTTTTGCCTTTTTTTTTCTTTTTCTATTTCTCTAATCCGATTCGTATTTCCATTTCATTCCTACTCCCCCACTCGTCCGCTTATCTTTGATTCATAACACCTTTCTTTCCTCATCTTCTTCCTACCTCCGACTCACGTCTCTTCAGATCTATTTTCTCCCAGTGCCGCCATTTCTCCTTCCCCCTTGAAGGAATGAGCTCATCTTCTGCCGATAATCTAACGAGAAACAAACTCCTTTACCGCGCCGATTGAAAAGACGCACAGCTACCGAGATAAGCCGACCAGTTTGCCGACGGATAAACCAATAAAGATCTCCAATCGGAATAAATCGAGATTTCCATTATCAATATTTAGGACCAGCAAGTCGCCAAATGACAAATTGACTACTTGGGGATCTCTTCATTATTCGAACCACTGAGGCGTGAAGTTAGAGCCCGCCATGGCAACCGATCGACTTATTGGCCATTCTCTTCTGCCGGGGCGAGAGTTAGTCACTCAGGATATAAGAGTTCTTTAATCACAGCCAGTATACAAGACCGTGCAGGCTACAATTATTAATGCCGACAGTTTCGATATGTTTCTTGCCGCAAATGCTGGATGTTATCTGACATGATGACTGTTAAGACTCAATTCGACATTTTGTTATTAATGAGGGTAGAAATTATTTCGGCTTAAATGTCGCGAAACACTGTAAAAGTCTGTGAAAGCAATACCTTGTTTCAATGATACTCTGAAATGTTATATAAGTTACGGAAAAAGAGATACAGACACGTATCTTACATCTCATGATAGTTCGAAATATGAAACAACACCAACAACCACGACAATAATAAAAAAAATACTGAAAGAAACATCTTCCTGAAAACTACAGAAAAAAACTCCAAATATAAAGATAGCGAAATAAAAAAATTTAGAGAATATGGGGCTATTAAAACAATGACAATGGCAATGATAGTATAAGCTTTTTCCCTATAAGGAAACATTCGGCATTCATTGAATCGAGATACGTTTTTCCTGACTCTCTAATCACTGGACTTGGATCAATGTGTATCATCTGTTTTCCTCAACACTAATAGTATTGTTAATATTGGCATTTCCTAATAAGGAAACATTCAGCATTTATTCACCGAACAGCCAGTTCGACTCTAGATATACTTTTCTTCATTCTATAGTCATCGGACTTGCCCTGTCTGTTCTCCTCAACACTTTTGTTAATGAGAATATTAGCCGTTTCCTTATAAGTAAACATTCAGCATTCATGGACCGAGCAGCCAGTTTGACTCTAGATATACTTTTCTTCACACTTTGGCCATGTAGCTAACAGTTCTTTTCAACTCGAATGCTAATGATAGTATTAGCCATTTCCTTATAAGGACACACTTGGCATTCATTGACCAAATGACCAAGCAGCCACTTCAAATCTAGATATGCTTTTCTTCCCACCATGGCATTCGGGATGGGATCAAAGTGTACTATAAAGAATGATTCGGAATTCACTAAGCGAACAGCCATTTCATCTCTAGATACATTTTTCTTCACTCTCTAATGATCGGGCTAGGATCAGCTTGTGCCATCTGTTCTCCTCACTTCTAATGATAATGGTAATATTAGCCGTTTCCATATAATGTTAATTCGGAATTCATTGACTGTAATCTCAGTGGTTCTTCAGATTGAAATTTATAAAATATTTCTCTTAAAAATTTTTTCAGGAAAATATTGTTAGTAATCTACCTAATTTTTGCTTTTCTTTCTTGTATTGATGGATTTTACCTTCCTATCATTTAGTCTGATGTCCTTTTATCTGTTTATCTTAAATGGGCTTCTGATATTAATTTCTCGAGTGATGCGGTATCTCTTCTGGTACAGCTTGTTTGGTTTTCTTTTGAGTCTATGGCGCCAGTCCACAAGTTTCGAAAAAGAATCATCTCGCTAAGACCTACATACTTCATTCGCCACAAACCATTTCAACGATTAATCTACGAAGGCGCTTGTATACAATTTAGGCTTTTCTGAACGGGTTTGGAGCCAGTCATGGCATACATATATATCTCAATCTGATTGGACTCTTTATTAACATGACTCATGATTTTTCATGAATGTTTTGGTTTTGTATTGAGCGAAAATATATTTAGCACAGTAAATTCCCTGCTCAATTTAAATTTTCTGCAATACTAAATTTATTATAACTGATCAATACACCTATGTATTTGAACTACTTGGTATTTACTAATTCTACATCTTGACTTTTTATAATGACCTAATAAGTGTCCTCGGTGTTGTCAAGAAAAGGGAGGGAAAATGCAACAATAAATCCCTGGCAAGCATCCAGATACAAGCGGGTCAGAAGGTCATCATCCTCAGCGCTGCTCCCATATCAAGGAGGACCCTATCCGAAAGATTAATCCATAGCACTTTCGTAGGAGCCAAGAGTCCAACGGATGAACTTGGTTCATGAACAATGTAAGACATTATGTCAAATGTCTGAACAATCATAATAATCGTAAAGATCTTTACAATATACACTGAGAGAACAGGACTTTACAACACACACAGTTAGAGTAACCAAAACTAATCGACTTGACATCAATGATTAGAGACTACAAAGACAAAGTGTGCCTCCTTATTGACATGGCAGTCCCTGCAGACTGCAATATATATTTGAAAATCTTAAAAAGAAAACTATCAAAATACAAGGATCATGAAATCGAAATCTCAAAAATGTGGCGCACGAGGACATCAAATATTTCAGTTGTATTTGAAGCCCTCGGATTGATTGGAAAATATTCCAATAGACTCATTGAAGGAATCTCTGCTAGCCCATGCCTTAGAAAAATACAACAAAAGTTACTAACAAGTACAGCCCACGTCTTACGAAGAGCTTTATCTATGTAAAATATGTGTTTTTTTTGTGTGTGTTTTTCAAACCTGCACAGTGAAAAATGTCATGATGCCATTTCTGATATTAGGTCTCTGGTCGGGACCCGGAAAGAAATGAGTATATACCAGAAACCAAAAGAAATAAAATAATAATAGTAATAAATATATTACTGGAAGTTACACCAAGCGTATCTTACATGGTTTCTGATTTTAATTGATTGGTCGTGATTACATGCACATCTTTTTTTCTTGGTGAATTGCAATAAATATCCCGTTCAATATCACGTATTTATTGGCCTGATCATATCCATTTGGCTCGCCTAGAACTTTACTTATTGTAAATCTATTCATGCGTAGGTGGAATGGGGTGCATATAAGTCGAGTGTTTTTGGATCATTGTCAAAAGAAAGCTCTAACCAGACATAAGGTCCTCCACAACTTCTTGTCGTTTATAACTCTTAATAAATTTTGCCTTTTTGTTATTTCTCCTAAACATTGTTCCGCCATCCATTTAGTTAAACTCACTAAGTAGGTTATGCATTTTCTTCTGTCCCTCTAGCCTTCAATCTGTCCAGTGAGTATCACATTTTCCAAGCCATCTTTCCTCATTATTGCCATAGAGTTGTCTCTTTCTGATGTTAATTATAAGTGTCTATTGTGTTTCCATTTTCTTCGCCGTGGATGACATGATTGAATTTTTAGGAGACGGAGTTTTTTTTTGTTCTTTTTTTTAGCATTACGCCCCGAGCAAGGCGTGAAGCCACTAGGATGCAGGTGGTTGCAGAAGATTTGGAGCGAGAGCGGATAGGAGTGATAGAAGAAAGGATGAGGAGAAGGATAATGGATGGATCAAGGTGACTGGAGATGTCGATTGACATTACATTTGAATAGTTGGAGATTATAGCTCTCAGGGAAACAGTAATAGGGAAGGGTGTTCCACAGGCGAGAGGTGCGAGATATGAAGCTATTGGAGTAGAAGAGACGGCTATATTTAAAAGTTTCTACAGTGAAAGGGTGAGAGCGGGATGCCAGCCTCGTAGGGCGCTTGAATTCTGGGAACCAGTGAAAGCATCTCATAGGAGCAATTACCATGAAAGTATTTGTAAAAAAGGACAGAGAGAGGTGACGGCGCGTCTGTGAGAGAGCAACTGTAGACGAGATGCCAGATCAGAGCCAATTATATTACATATCCTGGATCTTGTCAAGAACTCCGAGGTAAACAGAAGGTGCACAAGACCATATATGGCAGCAATACTCCATGCAAGGGCGAATGGTTGATTTATGAAAAAATTATCACATGTTTGATCCATGGTATTCTCAGTATCCTTATTTAGATTCACGTTTGTGTTGTTCCAAGTCTCTTTTTCATCTGTGAGGAGTATGCAATGGTCCCTGTTTATTTGTCTGCGAAACACGGTTTATTTCAAGAGAATAAGATATAAGGTTTCAAGTGACTCTCGACATAAACACTCTTTACAAAAATACGTCAAGGAAAC
>CAHIKZ030004566.1:3442500-3540000 GCA_903632075.3 Acanthosepion pharaonis | reverse complement strand
AAACAATAATCGTATGAAATAAGGCTACATTAAATAAATGTTCAAGTAATGACACAGAAATAAAAAAAAAAAACAAATGTAGAGAGAAAGTTAAACAAAAACTACAAAATGATGATGGTTAACTTTGGGGATGATAAGGATAAAACTACTGACCACCTGCTTTGTGAGGGTTAACCGGAAGTGGTCAAAACTATGACTAATGTAAAAAGTAACTAACCTAATAAAATGGACAAACAGAAAATAAACGTTGTGGTGACAGACTATATATATATATATATATATATATATATATATATATATATATATATATATATATATATATATTCTATCACCACAGAACAGTGAGGCAGAAGCGAGAACAAGATCTAAAAGATCAGTTAATCTAAAAGGAACCTCATACCACAGTCTTCATTATTGTTCCATGATCCGCATCCTTTACAAATCACTTGCAGGTTTTAAGTGTCACTTAAGATTATCGCACAAAATTCATAACTAAATCAATTGGTTAACTCAACCTCATAGGTCGAAACCAACGGGAGAGTTCATTTATCTCTCTCTCTCTCTATATATATATATATGTATATATATATATATATATATATATATATATATATATATATATATATATATATATATATATATATTAGAAAGCGCTCAATATCAGAGATAGAGCTAACATATATGGTTCGATTGATGTGAGTTTGTGACCCTGGGTTTCAAGCTTTTGCGATCGTCAGACAAACTGATTAATTTTTTTTAAAAGTTTGGGTTTATGTAGATTGCGTTTATTAGTGTTATTATGGGAGTGGGGGGAATCGTCGTCGTGATGTCATCTTGTTAACGCAAACATAGATGCATGTCCGTACATCAGATGAGGTACGCAGACACACATACACATTTGGTCGTCTGTCGGGACTCATACATATATAAATATATGTGGACAGTTTCGGATTTGACATATGTATGTATATGTGTGCTGTTGTGTCTATACATACGCATTTGTATGTTGAAAATCAAAGATTGGATGTGTAGCGAAAATTTCTCGTGAATGTCTCGTGAATGTATACATGTCAAAAATCAGAGCATTTTTCTATTTTTCCACTGAATAATATTTCCTCGCATGTACGTGTGGTGGGGTCTGTGTAAAATTATGATAGGTAAAAATTATAATTATTTTTATTTTTTAAAAAAGGGGTTTATTTGTTATATTTTAAAGCTGGTTATTTGTTTGTTTTTGATGACTGTGTATATGTAACTGGTAGAAATTTCGGGCTATAATCCTTATTGGTTATTTTATATGGTGATATTTAATATGCTGGGCAAGAGGGTAGTTTATGTTAATAACTATAGCGTGTTTATATGATAATAGTAGATATGATGTGATAGTAATGTTGTAGAGGGATTGGAGACAATGATAATATAAGTAGCTAATAGTTATTGTAAATTGGTAGAAGTGATTAGTAATGGTGGTGGGAGAATGATAAAAACAATAAATGTAATTATTGTAGTGGTCGCGTGAACTAAAAAGTGATTGTTGGTGTTTTATTTTATTTTGTTATATGTATTAATTTATTTTGCTATAAATCCTGATAATAGGTATTCTGTGTGAAATTATGATAATTGAAAATTGCTATAATTTTTATTTTTAATTTTTAATTTACAAAAAAAGCAAAACTTTTGTTATTTTAAAGCTGGTTATTTGCTTGTTTTTTTTTAGTATTTTGATGACTGTATATGTGACAGGTAGAAATTTCAGTTTGTAATCCTTATTGGTTATTTTTATGGTGGTATTAAATATGCTGGGGGAGGGGGTAGTTTACGTTAATAATTATGACGGGTTTATATGATAATAGTTGATGCGATGTGATAGTAATGTGTAAGTTGGTTGGTGACAATGATAATATAAGAGGTTAATAGTTATTGTAAATTGTTAGTAGTGATTAGTAATGTTGGTGGGAGAATAATAAAAAAAACAATAAATGTAATTATTGTGTTGCTAGCTTGAACTAAAAGAGGATTGTTGGTGTTTTATTTTATTTTATTTTCTATATTTATTTATTTTGGTATGAATCCTGGTAATAGGTATTTATTCTCATGCCTACATTTGAAAATTATTTCTGATCTTATTGGTTTTTTTTTTTTTTTGTGGTATTAAATATGCTGGGGGAGTAATTTACGTTATTTATGTTTGTGTAATTTATGTTTGTGTGTATACATTATTTTATAGATACAAATATTTAAGTAAATGCCCTGTTTATAATAAACGGCCTGAATATCCGAACAATTTTCTTAGAAAATATTCGTCCAACAGGAATCGAACCTGTATCCTATACCTGAGAGATTCATGGAAGATTGTAGTTTAAAAGCAGTAAAATCGACCTTGCTAACCGAATGATCCTCTATGGTTCAATCGGCAAAGGCACGTCAGGCTATATGACGGTTTACAGGTTCGATTCTTGTTGGAGGACGAATATGGGCAAAATAGGGATGAGGGAAGCTGGTCTTGTCCTGTCGAAAATTTAGCTAGCCTCAATCACTGACTTAGTCGTTCGTGTATTGTTGCTTTTATCGAAACATCTCATCTACACACCTTAGCCTGACACAAACACCATAATACCATATTTATTTTAAGAATTCCTACCTAATTTCACAGGCACGGTCTTTGTAGCCGGGGGTTGGGGGATAATAATCTAAACAAAATAATTCCCCAGAGTTCATGATATAATAAAAAAATATCTATACACCTAAACAAAATTAGTGCTAGTAAAGGTCACCCTCATCAATTAATCATGGCAGAGATAACAGTTAACAGGTCGAAAAATACTGTGGGTTTAATAAAATCAATTTCGTGTTCTACCATCGCTCACATTATCACTCACATATTTAGACACAATAACGATTACGAAAACTCATCATCGAAACGAAAGGTATTCCACTGCAATAACTGCCACTTAAATGGGGAGGGTAAGGGGAATAAATCAAAGGTAAAATTGGGGGCGGGGGTCGATTACCATCTATACCGTAGCTGAATTAAATTCAGCGGATTAAACCAAAAGGAAAACGACTTACGACTTACGCTAATCTAATACTGGACTGAGATGATGAATGTTTAATCAGGTGACGAAAATCCTTAATACTTGGTCACCTCCAGATGCCACTCCAAATTAGTCACTTTCAAATGAACATAAACCATTCATCCACATTTTACCGAATATTTCTGAAGATAGTCGTCTCCATTCGTCTCTAACTTTGACTAAGATGGTAAGTAAAGACAAAATTCATAAAACTCATTCTGTCGCGTCCAAATTACGACGCTGATAATGTCAAGCAAATGCAAGATCACATAGTGTTCATTCCTCTTCAGCTACGGTACAACATTGTCACAAACGGAACTGACTTTAAGGACAAAATCTCGAACCATGTGGCCTTCAATCAATTCGCACAACGACTGTACGACGCTACAGTGAAAGAAGATGTATCCCAAGTACTCCAACGACCCATCGCAGCGCACGCACTTTGACGTAACTGCTAGCCCCGCTTCACAGAACTTTTTGTCGACCTAGAGGGCCTTCCGTAAAACCAGTCAGGTGAATGATGCCTCCTCACTATTGAGGCACCTCAACTCGGACGCCCAAGCCCGCATAGCGCAAAAGTTCTTATTCGCCAAACCGGGGATAACCCTTAGAGTATCCCGAAACTTGTGCACACTTCTCAAAGGCAGAAATGCTTTCTTATCTTCCTTCCACAAGAGGCCGTTACCCTCATCTTGTGTTTACATTTGATCCAGGAACTTGAGCCGCAGCGAATCTCAACGCTGGGTATTCCTAGATTGCTCACGGACGGGTGGAGCCAACAGACATCGCGACGGAACTTAGGAGTCTTGTTGCCTAACAAGAGGTGAAACACGGTACGAACAAATAAAATTAGTTCGGTGTGCGGTAATGGAAGTACCGAGAGCCGGTAAAGAAGGTCGATTTGTGCGGTACAAACTTTCGCTCTCCTCTTTAAGAAAAGTCTCCTCTGAGAAAACAGATGTTTTACAAATTCATGACGGTCGTCTTCGAGTATAGAATCCATAGGTTAGCAGTAAATATTTCGGAGACAGTAGGAAAGCGTAATTCAGCAAAATAGCAGAGCGTAGTTCTTCCTTCTGTCACCTTCGCCTGACAAGTTGGCACTGGTCATTCCGGTAGGAAAAACAAACATGGCCGCCTTTATACACGATGTATAGAATGTTCTACGGCTTCTGATTGGTTAATCTTCTATTGGTGAACTATAAAGGGAGTTAAGTCATTTTGACTCGCTCACTAGTCATATATGCACAAAAAACTGTAACAAGATGAACTTCCGCCTTGGCCTTTTCTTGGAACTTCAACCAATTCATTTCCAAATGTGGAGGTCGGGGCAAAATTAGACGCTAAGTATCTTGAAAGAACTGTCCGTTCAAGTGATAGGCCTGGGAAGAGAAACACCTTTCCATGCATCAAACCGAAAGCCTACAGATTTGTCGTGGTTTATCTACTGTTATCGTCTCAAAGCTGCTGATTTACTTGCTGACTACGTCAATCTTGGCCTTGCTTTTCACGAAATCGGTTACGTCGTCGGCATTGGTAGAATTCCTGACCTAGATGGTCGGACCAGGTAAGGTAATTCCATGTAGCACCGGATTTGCCTTTAACTTGCGAAGGAAGGGCTCCAACGCAAGAATGTGCAACCACGGTGAAAGCGGGTAACCCTGATGAATTGATCTGGCCAGCATAAAAGGTTGTGACCTTACGCCATTCACTTCCACCACTACACCGGGAGATCGATACAAGAGACGGATCCAGGATTGAAAATACGGCCCGAAGCCAGCAGACACGAGTACAGCCCCGAGAATTCGATGGTCAACCCCAGCAAATACATTGGAATTATCTAAATTGATTCGAATTGAAGCATACCAGATGAAGGTTGTTCTGAATAGTGATTTTCCAAGCATAGATTAGATGTGGCACAAGGCCGACATTTTAGGGGCACCCAGTGAGAATCGAACTCACTACTAAGTCGTAATTGTTCTAGCGAGACAAGCTTCTTAACCATTACACCACCTCGAGGTGTCCTTATTTTCCAAGCGTAGCTTAGGTGTGGCACAAAGCCCAAAGTAAGCGGCACCCAGTGAGGATCGAACCCATTACTCAGTCGTAATTTTTCTCGCGAGCCAAGCTTGCTAAACATTACACCACGTCGAGGTATCCGAAGGTTGTCCTGAATAGTCTACTCTGGACTAATTAAACTAGGCAGATCCTGGCCAAACATTTAACTCCGTATTCAACACAATTAAGGGCCGGAGATCACACCACAGATGAAGCGTTCGGAAATATTCTCGTTCTTCATTCATTGGTTAAATGCCGGTGCCAGAAGAGGGACGAACATGTGCGACCGCCTCATGTACACCTCATAGGGAAGATCATCGATACACGGAGTCTTTTTTTCTCCGACAAGGTTCAACGCATTCCAGATTTCATTCTCTGTTATCGGACCCTCGCGCTTTTCCGCTTCAGCTGCATTGAGGCGAGGAAAATCAGGTAAATAGGAATCGAACTCAGACACTGTTCCACAGTAAAAGGAAATCATGAAAATGTGATCGTAAAGCCTCACATATGCAAAGTTTGTAGTCACGGTACGCCTATCCGTCAATGCGACGCTAGTTATGTACTCCGAACTTCTTCAGCTCGCATTTTAGCAGCCATATTTGTTGCCTCGGAAGACATGCTTTTTAATATAGTTCTAACTACAAGAGCTTGGTCCTTCTTGACAAGAAAGGAGACCAATTTTTCACTAGCTGTAGCTATTTCCCAATTATCTCCCGATTTTATAGTCTTTTCTACTCTAAATTCTTGTATCGTTTACCCTTGCTTGAGTCGCTTACTATAATCAGCAGCAAACACCCTAATGGCAGCCTTAAGGTGAGCACAATTTTTAATCCCAATCACCGCCCCGTCAATTCTCGCATTAGAGTTAGTAAAATCTGGTTCTGAAAATCTTTCTCATCGAACAACGATGTGTAGAGTTTCCAGTATCCAGCGATGCTAATATATAGGCTTATCTTAGGTTAGACGAACCCAGACTAGCCTACAGTTCGAATAAACTATGAATTGAATACTTGGACAGCCTTAGTCGACTCTCCTAAGACTCGGTCAATGTAGCTTATAAGCAACACCGAGCTGAGCTGACCCTATTAGTCCAAGTGCATACTACTTCCCGGAGAAGTTAATTTCTGAACTCATCGACAAGACCCAGCCTGTCAATACGGCCCGAAAATCGTTTTACATACGCTAAAATTACCCGGCGAGATGTCGTTAGAAACGGATCGATCCGCTGAAGATAGGCGCCTCGTTCACTGGAGTTATTGGGCACATAAACCCCAATGAAACGAAATGCTTGATCTTTTTTGGTGACATCCACGAAGACAAGAGAACACATATTCTTCAAGGAACGACTTAGCAGTCAAGGACCCCCGCCCGCAGAACAGCCATCATAATACGGTGAGAAGTGGTCATACTTCTTCGAGAGTATAGAGAGAACATAATGGCCAGAACGAAACGAGTCTCTTGTAACGCTCATATATCCACTCGTGTACAAGTAGAATTAGCTTGAGTGGAATTTATTCCAGATTTAGGTGGGCCTCTAGAGGCCTTCTTTTCTGGGCAAAAAAGCGCGATGTGATCACTCACGCCATACTTCCAAAGGTTGGTTTCCTTTCCGTCATTTTGACGAGGTAATTCTTCCTGTTAATCCCCAAGCTGTTTCAACATTAATTTGAACTTCCACAACTCCAGAATCTCATATTCTGGATTAACAATTGGTCATACTTCATAAGATCCGCCCCTAAGTTCTCTCAGAAGACGATTATGTTCGTGCTTGGAAATTGCAGATTTTCTGGTAGAATATTTTCGGTCATCTTTTGGTGTAGTAACACGAATACCTTTGCAGTATTTGTACCTTTTCTTTATTATCTTCGAAATCACATAACTTGCCATTCAGCTTAGTTCTTTGATTAGAATGAATTTAATCCAAGACGAGAAAATAGCATATTCTTTTATTTACCCCCTTGTCCAGTAGGGAAGAGATGGATTCATGTCTTACCCAAGGCCATTTGTGCAAAAGTAACTGAAGAGGCTATCCCAAAAATTGAACTCGGCACGTCGATTCCACTTCATGCCCCGAGAGCTATTGCACCTCTCGCTCACCCACATGTATTACCTGTATGTTTTATCTTGAATAAATTGAAATAGATATATATGTGTGTATGTATTTATGTATATCTCAGACATAGATAGTTGTTTAAAGTTTGCATATATGTAAGAAAAAACAAATAAACCATTTCTGTTTTCATTTTCAGTTATCCTTTTATGCCCGGCCGATTTATAAATAAACATCATCGCAGGAAACGTAACACCAAGTAGTTTAGGATTAGAGTTTATTAATATCGATTATTGCTTCTCTTGCTATCTGTAAACTTCAAACTAAATAGCCGAAGTAAGTGAATCGAAATAAATATTTTACACGCGACCATATTTTGCCATAAAATCTCGATAGTAATTTACAAGCAATAAAGTTGTATAAAAGGAGTAAACAAATACCGTTCAAATTGATATTTTTCATTTAGCGCAAGAATAACAAAAGGTGTGAAAAGGTGTAAGGCAAGCCGCAAGCTTTTTTACAGATATTTATAACTTCGATTGTTTGCAGTTGACAACGAATTTCCGTTTCCTAAATAGCAATAGACACAATGCCAGATTTTGTAAACGCTAGTCAATGCCTTCAAAAACAAAACTGTTATCAAACAACCGATATTTATAAAGTTGTCAGAAGCCTCTTATATGGGAAACATATATCGTTTGTGTTTCAGTTTTACTTTTTAGAAGTATTTACAATAGTTAATAGTATCCAAGTTTATTATACAACACAATAATTGTTTAAAATCTTGTAAATATACAGACACACACACATACACACAATGCATCCAAGCACACACACACACACACACATATATATATATATATATATATATATATATATATGTGTGTGTGTGTGTGTGTGTGTGTGTATTAATGTGGATGAATCAAATAACTAGATATTATAAACCGTATATATGTGCGTTATCGCGCATAAACAGGTAAGCAAATAAATATTTACTCAATTTAAGACGTAAACAAAACTGCTCAATGTGTTTAGAGAGAGCTAAGAAATATATTAATAAATATACACATACCTCTGTTTGAAACACAACTTAAAGGTTTGTTGTTCTACCAAGTCATCAGGCACAGAACAACGAAATTTTAAGTTACACTTCGAACGTAATCATATGTATATTTATTAATATATATATATATAATGTCAACTTTTATATTTACATATCCTCTTTCATATCTTATTGTCGACCCAGAGGGCTTTTCGTAACACCACCCAGATGAGTGATGCCTCATCGTTAGTGAGGCATTTCAACCCAGGAAAATACAACCGCCATTTAAGGAATGTCAACGCTAGTCATACCCCGACCACCTTCAGAAGTGTGGAGGTAACAGATATCACGACAAACCTTGAGAGCCTTGCTTCTCCACAAGGAGGAGGACAAGACCCTAACTAATAAAACTAGTATGGTCTCATGTTTACTTTGAAGCGACTAGACATGCGCACGAATGAAAGAGAAACGCTGAAAATTTCTAGCCGATTACATTTAGATTCTTTTACTTACTAGATATCCAACTATATGATAATAGATTATCTACCCAGAAAGCTGAAACGTTGTAAGTATAAATTGAGATTATAAGTATAAGCAGACAATTCTATATACGCAGATTTTATTCTAGAAATAAAAAAAAAAAAACTGAGGAAAACTGCGTGTACAGAAATAAGAGTTTAAAAACAAGGAAGTATTAGAATCTATAAACCATAACTATGACCAAAGATGGGAAGAAAAATAATTCATCGAAGAAGTATTTTCTTCATTCAGTATATATATATATATATATATATATATATATATATATATATATATATATATATATATCCCATTTATTCATTTCCATAGAATTCGATCGACAAGAAACAGGAAAAGACTCTGGAATTTGAAAACTATTTTTATCTATCTGCATGTAAGCAGAGGCGTTTTATTTCATGTTACAAAGATGAACACGTTGAAATTTTAATAGCAATAAAAGCAGAACACACATACGCCAACACTTACTTGCACCTTCCTCTCTCTCTCTTTCTCTCCTCTCTCTCTCTATCTATCTATAGATATATATAGTGAATACTGAAGTCAACACTTTAGAGGCGACAGATTGTTTCATGACAAAAGCAATTAATAGGACATATGTCAGGATGTGGGCTGATGATTGCGTTTAACATGAAACAGTCTGTCGCCTCTAAAATGTTGACTTCAAAGTTCATTTTATATTTATATACGCTCTATCTCTGATATTGAGCACTTTATCCCATAAAAATAGCATACCTTAAACTATATTTCTTCATATATATATATATTAAAAGATTAAATGCCGATATATATATATATTAAAAGATTAAATGCCGATAACTACTCGCTGGACAAACCTTAATTGTTTTATGACCCTTCACGCAGAACTCTTCATTGACAATTCTTTGAAAGAAAATTCGGATTGCCAACACACAAACAGAATGTCTCATATCGAGAATATTCCACATTGAACATGAAGAAAAATTAATTATTTTAATAATATGTAAAAATCTCCACTTTCACCTGAAGACGGTTTGCGAGACCAGACCAGAAACCCGTGTCGTGAAATTATATAAAACAAAGTATAATATTTTTTCTCAATAAATCCACATTACAACCAAAAACGTTTGCGGCACCCCTCTTCTTTTTAATATATCACAAAATATATGTGAGAAAACAAAACAAGGATATGGTAAGAGCCTGAGTATAAAGTTGATCATTTTTAGCGGAGTAAGATCAAGTAGAAGAAATGGTACCAGTTGTAGGTTGTGTCATGAGAAGTTGGCGATTATTCTGTTTCAGGAGAGTATCGTATTGTTAAACAGGAGAACGAAAAGTCATGTTACAACAACACGTGGGAAAGAATGTAGTCGGCCGGTACGACCTCGGATGATGACAAATAAAATATAATATTTTGTCCGCATCTTCTCTCCTTCTTGATATCTGGTGGATTGGCGGATAAAATTGGTATGTTAATGAACACTTGTTAGCTCGCCATCTGACGAGACCTCAACGTCCAAACCAAGTTAGTGCGTTTGGATATAGCGTTTTACCTTCATATATATATATATATATATATATATATATATATATAAAATTTACATAAGTGTATATTTGGATATATATAAGAAAAAAAAAATCTTTAATATTACCTTCAAATATTACTCCATCTTAATTTGAAACCTAAACTTTAAGTAAGAAAGATTACCCATCTAAAAATAGTTACAAATTACATTCATGAATTAGATTCAAACTGATAAAGATGTTACCTTAATCATTTACAATATTAGAAGATTACTGTAAGTAAACTGTTATATTTTAAAAAATTCTTTTAATGTGTTCTCTAAGAATGTGTTAATAAATACTGTATTTAAGTTATATTAAATCCCTAAATTATTTGTAAATGAGTTAAATATTTAAATTGCTAGCAAGCATCAAATTAATTTTTTCGTGTTTTTTTAACATTTAAATTACTATCAAACATGAAAATCTATTTTTTACATAAATTGCTAAAAATATACCACCCCTCTTCTTCCTACGTAAAACCTGATTACAGCTTCTTTCTCTTTACTTCCCCCGTCTTTCTTTTTTCTTTTTTCTCCCATTTCAATATATCACTTCCGTTAAGTTAACCGTTTAAATAGGTCATGGTCTGGTCCCTACTCCCCCAATATTAAGTATGATTGAAAGAAATATTAAAATAAACCCTCTCTAAACTCGACCATGTCTCTCACACCACTCCTCGCTACCCTCTCTGTTAAATTACATAAACTTAATACTACCCGTCAAAAATGTGAATTTTCATTTCATTTTTCGTTTCATTTTTTGGAAGTGTTATCTGATGATCCAACAACGTCCCTTTGATAAAAGGTGATTTTCGACAAAAAAGAATAGCTCAATTAAAAAAGGGGTCAATACAATTTTCATAAAAAAATATAGGACAATTTAAGATATATTCGAAAGACTGACTTGACTGCAAACATGGTTTATACCAAGATGTAGAACTTACTGCCTGACAAAGCCATCTTGGTAAAAATCGTGGTTGCAGAAAAAGTCGCTGCTTCAGGTATTTTATATCTTATATATATATATATATATATATATATATATATATATATATATATATATATATAACCCTTTTATCTGTATATAATCTTACATATATATAATATTACATTTTATATATATATATATATATATATATATATATATATATATATCGATGAATAATGTTAAAATTTTTTAGTTGGAAAATGAAAGTAAACAACAAAAGTAAGTATTGAATCTCATAACTACAAAAGATATTAAGGCGAAATACTGTCGAAGGAAATCAAATTTCTAATCAAAAGTAGATATTTAATTGAAAAAGTGAGGCTGCAATAAAATGTGAAATAGAAATCAGTGCCGTGTAGTTGGGAAGAAGTTGAAGAAATCAGATATAATCAAGAAGAATAAATATGAAAAGACTGAAATGATACAGGACTGACACAATGCCTATTTTCAAGAGCGCATTTCTTTTAGATAGCGTGGAATCTTTAATCCTTGGGGTCATCTAGTTTTGGAATGAAAGTGAAACCGCGGACTGAGGTATGCTCATATCACTCAGTAGAGCCTGTGTCGTAGAGGGAAATGCGGCAAAGAGATGCCAAATGAGTCGTGAGCTGGAAGAGAATTTCCGAGCAAAGAACTCTGCTTCATCTCCCGTAGATGACAGCACGACAAATTCTTGATGGACTGAGGATTTACTCTTTTTCGGAACACTCTTGCAGAGCTGACGCTAGTCTCTAGAACCAAACGTGTTAGAGGCTATATGTCTCATTCTATCAGCAAATAGTGACATCACTTCTTTTAGAATACGCTTACAATCATTATAAGTGTTGACAAAGAGGCATCTGTTAGAATCGGACGCGTTAAAATACAGCTTGTAGATTCATAAGTCAAGCTTTTTGCTGCGTATTCAAGACTACTATCATATCTGGCCTCGTCCTTCTATTATATGTCTCGAGATTCTTGACAAATTTCAAAGGTTCTGTAATGTGATATTGATCCTGATCTGATATCTCGCCTCAGTTCCCACCTCCTTGATATGTCTTCCCTGTGTCATTTCTACAAACATTTTCATGGTAACTCTTCTGACGGGCGTTTTCCTTAGTGCCTCAAATACATGATTTAAGCTTTCTACCACACTGGCAAAAAGTCTCACCATTTAACTGTTGTATTATTAGATACAACCAACACTTCTATTTTAATGATGTCTTTCCACGCACCTCTCGCCTATGGAATTCCATGCAAATTTTTTGCTTCCCTGTTACCTAAAATCTTCGATAAATCTAAATGCATCGTCAATCGCTATCTTCTATTTTCTTGAAATCCTTTCTCCTACTCATTCTCTTTCACTCTCTGTAATATTTTTTTCCAAAAATGTATTGCTGGTAATAATTTTTGTTTCCAAAAATGTATTGCTGGTAATAATTTTTTTCCAAAAATGTATTGCTGGTAATAATTTTTTTTTCCAAAAATGAATTGCTGGTAATATTTTTTTCCAAAAATGTATCGCTGGTAATAATTTTTCCCAAAAATTAATTACTGGTAATAATTTTTTTAAAAAAAATGTATTGCTGGTAATATGTTTCGTTCCAAAAATGCATTGTTCGTAATATTTTTTTCCAAAAATGAATCACTGGCAATTTTTTTCCAAACATGTATTGTTGGCAATATTTTCTTTTTCCCAAAATGAATTGCTGGTAATATTTTTTTCCAAAAATGTATTGCTGGTAATACTTTTTTCAAAAAATGAGTTACTGGTAATAATTTTTTTCCAAAAATGTATTGTTGGTAATATTTTTTTCCCAAACTGAAAAACTGGTAATAATTTTTTTCAAAAAATGAATTGCTGGTAATAATGTTTTTCAAAAAATGTATTACTCGTAATAATATCGTAAATTATTACTGGAGTTAAACCTATTTTTATACTTTCATAGTGTTTTAACCCCTTTTTTATGTCGGGTTAACTATCAGCTCCTAGCTGGAACCCTGACAGGTGCTACCGGTCCGGGTCTGAGTGAACCTGGGAACTCCAGCAATTAATTGATAGCTCCATGCTCCACAAAGCCTCCTGATCAATGGCCTTGGTGTCGGATGTAGTTTACCGTCTCACCCAAGACGCGCATATAGTTTGTCGTCTTACCCAGGACAGAATGATATTGTGATCGACAGAGAGAATAGTTGCACAGAGCTGAACGTGTAAAGCACTAACTTAGGATTCAAGTCTCTACTCAGCCGTAATTGATCTAACAAGACAAGGTGGCTAAACACTATAACAGGTTGAAGCCTCCTAATGCACTAAGCATAACTTAGATGTAGCACAAGGCCGAAAGTCTGAAGCACCCAGTTACAAGCCAACTAACTACTTAGTGGTAACTGACGTAGCAAGAAAAACTGGGTAGACATTAGACCACATCGAAATTGGCAAAAGATTCACTGACAGAATGGGTTGAGCCCCAAACCGGAAATGCCAATAAGTTTCCAGCAATATTTATCTTTCTCTCTTTATCTCTTTCGATTACTCGCAGTCACTCACTCTCTTGCTCGCTGTCTTTCTCTCTTACACACTCCCAGGTTAGCGGAAGGAAATCAATGAATTAATTTACGAGCCTTTACATTTCTACGAGAGAGAAAAATTCTTTCATAAAAAGATTTTTAAAACCGTTTATACAAACTGTAGGTTACGCAATCCTGAGTAAGACGATAAACTACATCCATGTCTTGGGTGAGACGGTAAACTACATCCGCGTCTTGGGTGAGACGGTAAACTACATCCGACACCAATGCCTTTGATCAGGAGGTTTTGTGGAGCATGAAACTATCACTTAATTGCTGGAGTTCCCAGGCTTACTTTGACCCGCATTGGTAGCACCTCTCAGCGTTCCAGCTAAGAGCTAATAGTTAACCCCACCTAAAAAAGGCTCTAAAACATTATGAAAGTATAAAAATAGGTTTAACACCAGTAATACTTTACGATACTATTACAAGCAATACATTTTTAGAAAAAAATGTATTACCAGCAATTCATTTTTGGAAAAAAGATATTACGAGTAATACATTTTTGGGAAAAAAATATTACCAGCAATTCATTTTTGGAAAAAAAACATATTACCAGCAATTCATTTTTGATAAAAAGATATTACGAGTAATATATTTTTGGGAAAAAAATATTACCAACAATATATTTTTGGAAAAAAATGTATTACCAGCAATTCATTTTTGGAAAAAAGATATTACGAGTAATACATTTTTGGAAAAAAATATTACCAGCAATTCATTTTTGGAAAAAATGTATTACGAGCAATTCATTTTTGGAAAAAAGATATTACGAGTAATACATTTTTGGGAAAAAAAAATATTACCAGCAATTCATTTTTGGAAAAAAAATGTATTACGAGCAATTCATTTTTGGAAAAAAGATATTACGAGTAATACATTTTTGGGAAAAAAAATATAATACCAGCAATTCATTTTTGGAAAAAAAACATATTATCAGCTATACATTTTTGGAAAAAAAATTACCAGTAATAAAAATCTTGTCGGCCTTAAGTAACCCTTTGAGGTTGATATGCCATAAAACAAACCAAGCCAATCAATATTAGCTTGGAATTATTAGTAATTTCGCTTTATTTCGAAAAAGATTTCATATAATTACCTTTAATTTACAGACTATTATTAAAATATAAATTTTTGATTTCCAGTTTTTCATTATTTAAAAAATGTCATCATTTAGATATACCGAGTGAACCAGACTTTATGCAGCAAGAAAAGAGGATTTAATAAATTATGTCTGTTTTAAGGGCATTGTAATGCAGAAGAGAATGCCAAAAATAAACTTAAAATCCAAACTATTCACCCACCAAGTCAAATGCAAGTTATATTTCGATGAGAAAATTGTGTGCGTGAGATTAAAAAAAAAAATAATTTCCTCTTTTAGGCTAAAAAAAAATCATTTTTTGTCATTTTCTTTTTCAAGCTTTCCGTTTCGTGGAATGATCCCAGACTATTTTTATATCAACTTTTTGTGATTAGACATTCTAGATGTTCAGTGTTTGTAATTGATTCTTTTTTCCTCTAAAAATGTTATGTCTTTAAACATTTCCCCATCGTGAATTTTAACAGACAGATTATTGTTTTGTGAAACTCGAAATGTTTTTACATTTTTATTGATTAGGCTTACTAAATATTTAGTTTCTAGAACAAAACGAAGTAAAACGAAATAAAATTACAGACTTGGTAACGACAAATATTTAAGATGCATTTTAAGCTATAAGTTTTTTTTTTTAATAATAACACCGAAGAAATATAAAAAAAAAATTAAAATCGAACTAAATAAGACATTGGAAATTTTAGGTTCTGTACTCTTCTGAATAGACTGTGGACTGAACAAAAAATAGAAACAAAAAGGAAATTTGTTTTTAACATTAGAAAATACAGTTGAAATGTCTAAAGCACATAATAAGGAAAGGGTACTGGGAAAATTTGACACTCACAGAGCATATTAAGAGCAAAGGGACATAGGAAAGCAGTGCACAAACTACACTTTGTAATGGTAAGGAACATCGAAAGATGCCTTCCAAAAGGTAAGCAACGTATTAAGAAACAGGAAAACTTCATTAGATACAAACATAAGAGAGGTGAAATATGATGTGATATCACTCCTCCTCTATGGCAATGAATGCTGGGCAATCTCCCCACTGATGAAGGGACTTGTAGCTACAGAAACAAAGAAAAGACTACTGAACTGTTATGTAATATCACTCCTCTAGGGCAATGAATGCTGGACAATATCCTCACAGATGAAGAGACTTGAAGCAACAGAAACAAAGAAAAGACAACTAAACTGTTATGCTATTTACTCCTCCTCTATGGCAGGGAATGCTGAAAAATCTTCTCACTGATGAAGGGACTTGAAGCAAACAGAGACAAAGAAAAGACTACTGAACTGTTACGTTATATCATTCCTCCTCTATATCAGTGAATGCTGAACAATCACCTCACAGATGTAGAAGAGACGAAGCAGCAGAAACAAAGAAAAGACTACTGAACTGTTATGCAATATTATTCCTCCTGTGGCACCATTTACGAGGCAGAGAAAGGAAAAGAAAGAAAAGAAGGCAGAAAGAAAGGCGAGACGAATCGCGGGTGATAAGCAGACACTACACGGCTAAGAGACAATGAAAATATTGATAAGTAACAAATGGCGAAAAGGGTGTCATTACAACGACAGGGAAATTCTGAGTAAAAAGAAAAGGGAAAGAAAGAAAGAATCAGATGTGTTTTGATAACGGCTGGGTTATCTAGGAGTACGTAAACAAAACGGCTGGTCGGCTGGCCAACGAAAAATTCAATTGAAAACGTTAATTTTGATAATTGACAAAACACAGGTGTAACTACAGGACTTTGGGTAGATATGAAAAATTAAAAGCCACACAAGCCGTGTCCGCTGACCGATTTTTTTTCGACGAAACAACTTTGTCCTGCGATAATAAAATTATGTTATCAGAAATATGTACCGAAGGAAAATGAATGGGGACCCAGAAGAGTTTTTTCTTCTTCCTTGGAGGCGACAGACTGACTGAAACTTTAGAGATATTTCTTTTTTGAGGCCGTGTTAAGAAGACCACCCATTTTGATAATTAGCGATAAAATACCTGACAAAAACCACGTGTAGAACAAGAATTGTCATATTGTCCGTTTGCGGCTAGAAAAATGATATCGGCGATTAAAGCGGAAGAAAAGGGAAAGAGAAGAGATAATTTTTTTTTAGTTAAGCAAGATATTTTTTCCCCGAAACAAAGCCGCGGATTGTTCACGCCCGACTAAGACATCATTGGTCAAGTGATGATCACGTGACGCACGAAGGAGGAGGAAAGATACCCGACTAAGACCTCATTGGTCGAGTGGTGATCACGTGACGCACGAAGGAGGCTGTCGACGCCTCATCCAGAGTATAAGTATGAGAAGCTGCTACGAAGAAGTGGGGAGGGCAGTTAACGCCCTCTGAAGTATGGTGAGAAAGTGGGAGTAAGGAAAGGTTCCCAAAAATGGAAAAGAGTGGAAAATTCCTAACCAGAAATAAAATAGGTGGATATGTATTTAGAATTATCGAGGAACCCCCGACGCCGACAGACCCACCCCGTCGGCGTCAATAAAAGCGAGGCCCCAACAGGCAGAAATCAGAGTTCGGGCTCCAGCGGAGAGTTGAGTTGGAGTTGCAGCAGAGAAGCTCGAAGCTCGCAGTTGAAGCCGCCTCGCAGATAGCTGACCAAGATCCACGCAAAATTTTGGATTCCTCTTCAACCCAAGAACAATTATTTTGAAGAGCGACTTAGAACCAGACCACCGAAATAAGTTTTTTTTCGATTTTCGTCCAAAGACACACCGAAACGCCAATTTCTTAGAGAGCAAACAACTTGAAGCGTTATAACTCGCCTAATGGAAAAAGACGTGTCAAAATCCATAGAACGGGTCGGGAGATAGATGCAGTCCTATGTATCGAACAATTAGACATAAAGTTTGTTACCTTTTTCTTTGATACTTTGAACTTTTTGAGTTTTCATTTTATTTTCTTTTATGCATATTTGTGTAGTATCACCCCCATTGAACTCAGTTTGCATTACGGCCCCAACCACTGTTTGATCTCGTCTGCCTAAGATCAATTCACAACGTGGGTAGGCAGACTGGAGATCAATGCAGTTACCTTGGTAAGCAGGCGTTGGAAGCGAATTGGGAACGACGAGGCTGATATCAAATCTAACCAGATTCCCACCCGAATCACCAAAAGGTTAGAACGTCACATTTGGGTGCCGCGACCGATACCAAGCCAGTTGGTCGTCACAGGACGAGACTACACGACCGACGCGACAGGCGGACGTCACGTTTGGAGCAGCGACACCCGAACGGAGCAGCGAGGAGCTAACAGCTGGCGCCGCGGCGAGGACGTCACAATTGGTGCTGTTTGGGGACGTCACAACTGGTGCCGTGGTAGATCAGGATAGAACGTCACAGTCGGCGCTGCGACCGGGAGACGACGTCACACTCCTCTATGGCAGTGAATGCTGGATAATCTCCTCACAGATGAAAAAGAGACTTGAGGTAACAGAAATGAAATTCTATAGAAGGTTAAGAACAAAAAGGATACTCATGCAACAAATAAGAAAAAGGCATTTGACATTTCTATGGCACATAATATGGCAAGAGGAAAGTAATGAGTAATTAATCTCACTCGGCTTTGTTAAAGCATGGCAGAAAAGCTATTGAGATGGAGATTGAAGACTGAAACCTTGCTAAAAGCTAGGAAATTGTTATGTAAAAAAATATTGTTGTATTTAATGTTTTGGAAATAGGAAATCTGTAGAAGGCTTTCACACTGGAATACTCTTTTTTTATAACATTCGAATATTTTAATTATTAATTTGTTTTGGCCTTGCATTTTTTTGTCTAATTAAGCAACAGAATTTGAACCTTTCTATTATGTCAAAATGTTTGTCTATATTTCTGAGATGAGGTATTATGTACACTATTTAGATTATTCGGACTAGTGTCCTCAAATTTGTCGCCATATTTATTACAACGTTTCGGCCGTTGTACGCTCCGGCCTCCTTCAGTTGGTTGGAATGTCGAACTGAACCCTTTATTTCGCTCACTGGGGTAGACTGTTCTAGTTCCACGTGCCATGTTTAATGGATGTCAGTTATCAGTTATCTCCTGTTAATTTCCCTCTAAAAGTTTTCCACTGCCTTAGCCGGGTATTGAACTCACACTCTTTGGCTCCTGTCACTAACGCCTTTATCCACTGTGCCATGTGTCCTTGAGGAAATTAACTGGAGATAACTGGTAACTGACATCCATTAAACATGGCACGTGAAACTAGAACAGTCGATCTCAGTGAGCGAAATAAAGAGTTCAGTTCGACATTCCAAACACCTGAAGAAGACTGGAGCATACAACGGCCGAAATGTTTTAATAAATATGGCGACAAAGATGAGGACAATAGTCCGAATCATGTAAATAATGTCAAAATATTTATTTGTAGTAGTAGTAATAGTATTAGTAGTAGAAGCAGTAACAACAGTCATTCTTTATATCTTTGGCAGATTAAAATATGTTGGGCCAAGGCAAAAACGACGACTCAAATGTATATTATAACTAAATGCTAACGTGTTCGAGGATTGCAGAAAAAAGATCAAAGTATAAGAAACATGAGTGTCTAGAGAAACTAACATTAACTGAAAAATTCACATCAGAGAAAATGAATCTCTAAATATTTGCATGTAAAGTGAAACACGAAAGATCGGTTTGTCCAGGTCATCTATAAAGTGTGAATAATTCTTCGAAGAAGCAGCCTATATCTACAGTCAGTTCTACCATCTGCCCAAGGGAAGAGAAATCTCAGTAAGCATAAGGCCTTTGAACTTTATTGTCAACGTTTCCTTTCACAAGGACAAGACACGTTAATCTCTAACCCAAAGGGTGAAGTTCCTCATGCGCACACCATTCAGCACAAAACTTCTCACACACGCTGACTTAAAGCGTATCATGAAAAAGAAGTAGAGTCTAAAACATGTATGGAAAATAGAAGAATAGTTAAAACATACTTTCATGAAAACTAACCAACCCTGGCTTCTTTCGCCGAGCAAATTGGCCACCAAGCTTCGTCAGTGTGGACGAGCAGTGTAGACAGAAACTATATAGAGTTAAAAAATGAAACGCAGAAAAGAGCTATTGAACTCTACGTTAACTAGTGGTTTTGTCTCGATTAAATTACTCTTTAGGTAGCAACGGGAAACAAGTCTTTTACCAGAAAATCCACAGATATCGGCGTTAAAGTGGTAATCTTTAGAATTAATGGTTCAGATAAATGGATAAATTTAATATTATCCAATGATTGTTTGGAATACATGTTGTAAGTTTGAAAATATCAAGAAAAGACGAAATATTAAATGAGTATATGAAATAGAAAAAATGAATGGGGATTTTAACAACGATAGACACTGAATTGCACACGCAGGAGAAAGAGACGTGAAAGAGGAGTTGAACTAATATTAGATAAAGTCAAGATGAAACGCCTTTAGGTCACTCGCAACTCTCAAGCAGAATTCCACTGGTAAAGATTTAAGGGAATCTCTTCAATATGGCGACTATGATGATGACATATGCACTAATCTCAGGATATACAGAAGAAGAAGTATATATTTTTAAAAAAATACTATAAAATGATAAATATAAAAGCAAGACACAAGAAACCACGCAGGGCCAAATTTCAAAACTGGGAAGAAGATCCAGTAAGGAACGTGTTGTAAACTGAGTTCATTACTGCACAGTTATTGGCCAAGTAATAACCTAACTTGTTTTGAAGAACTTAAAATTTGCTTCTGAACCGGCAGGAGATAATCCAAACCAGATCGATTACTTAAGCATAAAAAAAAATTTGTATGCTAAAAACAAGAGCAATGGCTGACAGCGGGGGTTATGTACTTCAAGTCTTATGCAGTTAGGGTAAAATTGAAAAAACAAAAACAAAACAAAAAGAAATTCCAAAGTATGACCAAAATGTAAGGCGTCAAATTTCAAGACAATTGGATTTGCACATAGAAATATAATTCTAGCGTTAAAGAACAAATATAAAGATTTGGAAAAGATTATGATCTAAAAAATGAACATAAGGAAAGATACGGCACAAGACGTAACCCGAGGATTGAGAAGCAAAAAAAAAAAAAAAAAAAAAAAAAGAAAAAATCTTGAAAAGAAACAACATATAATGAATAACACATTCAGGATATATGTGGTTAAACAAGAATATTAAGATTAAATACAAGCAAGCAAAAGTGGAATGGGTTAATGATAAATATGCACAGATGGAAAACAGCAAAAGACAGACTTAGTTGGTAGACACAAAAGGTAAGGCATATATAAGGAAATAATTCAGATTCTTCATCGGGAATAAACAGAGAACGTGTGCAATAGAAGGAGAAACGCCACAAAAGAGATAAGGAAATACATGAAAAATATGAAAATAGAGAAAACCCACAATCGATGGAATTATAGAAAAATCGATAATGATAATGTGAGGTTAGTTCAATACTGGCCATATGAAGATAAACAAATTATTTTGATCTGGTAAGAGAAGTCCATTTGACGATTTGATTAAGGAATTATAAGACAGCGGTGAAATACCAGAGGACCTACGTAGATAAAGGTTCATATTGTTTCCGAAAATTCAAGTGCAGCCAAACGTAAATTCCATGGAACATCAGCTTATATTAGCCGCATAACCTATTTATAGTTGTATGTATAATAAGCTTAAAGGTGTTATTCTCGTAAAATAATTAAACCGGAAATAGGTAAACAAAAATGTATCATTGATCAAATCGAACAATAAATCCTATTTTCTATCAGAATGATAAATAGAAATGCAGAAAGATATATACTCATAAATTACATAATGATATTCGATAATGTACGACGTAAAAAGCTCCTTAGCGTATAATAAAAGACAGAGGTGCAGGTAAAAGATATTCTGATGAATTCTATCATGTACTGGGAAGTAACAGATTGAATGTGAACTGAGAATGAATTAGGTGAATACAAAACAATAGAAGAATGAGTATAGCAAGTTTTTCCCCTTCGTACGGGATCTAAAAAACAGCCAGTTGATTTTAAGGAAACGTACCAGGATTCATTATCAGTGGACGCTAACTTAACATATTCTATGCCAATAGCAATGTGTTGGTAGCAGATTGAAAAGAAAATATGAAATAATTATTAGATTAGTTTGTCGAGAAAAGAACTGACCATTAATTGCAAAAAGACAGAATACCAGGTTGTCAGCAAAAAGGGGAGAACCCGCGTTAAGAATAGCGTATCATTGATGTCAAAATCAAGCAGAGAAAGAAGAGTTTCGGTAGAATAGTAAATCATGACAGAATATTTGCTTGTAACATCCGAAAAAGCATAGAATACATTTTTAATCCTTTCACCCCAAGCAAGGCGATAATGCCACTAGAAAGCAAGAGTTTCTAGGGAGGGCAAGAGAATGAGAAAACTTTAGTGAGGAGAAAAAACAATAAAAGAAGAGGTTTCAGGAAGCCGGGTGATGGCGATAATGCCACTAAGACTCAAGGGGTTACTGGGAATGAAAGAGAATGAGAAGACTTTAGTGAGAAGAAAGGACAATAAAATAACCGATTTCAGAAAGACAGAAGATGGCGATAATGCCACTAATACACAAGGGGTGACTGGGAGTGAAAGAGAATGAGAATACTTTAGTGAGGAGAAAGTACAATAAAAGAACAGGATTCAGGATGATAGAAGATGGCGATAATGCCATTAAAACTCAAGAGTTACTCTGAGTAAAAGAGAATGAGAAGACTTTAGTGAGGAGAAAGGACAATGAAATAACAGATTTCAGAAAGACAGAAGATGGCGATAATGCCACTAAGACTCAAGGGGTTACTGGGAGTGAAAGAGAATGAGAAAAATTTAGTGAAGAGAAACGACAATAAAAGAACAGATTTTAGGATGATAGAAGATGGCGATAATACCACTAAGACACAAGGGGTTACTCTGAGAAAAAGAGAATGAGAAGACTTTAATGAGGAGAAAGGACAATAAAAGAACAGATTTCGAGAAAACAGAAGATGGCAATGTTTGGATTTTTCACAGGTGCCAGGGAAACAATAAATCGGAAAGAAGTTTCATGGGCGAGATGTGCGAGAAAAGAAACTATTAGAATATAACAACCAGCTGTATCTACCTAGTTCGATTATAAAACAGTGAGACCTACTTGCCAATCTAGTAACTCACTTAAATTCAGCAGTCGAGTTGTCAAGGGGGAAAAAAAGCTCACCAGAGCAATTGCTATGAAATTATATGTAGAAAATACAGAGATAAACCACGTTACGACAGTGGGGAATTGACTGAAGTCCAGATGCCAGGTCAGGACCATTAACATTACAGACATCTCTGCGAATTTTGTCAAGAATCTCGAAATATTGAGTAGGAACACCAGACCTGATATGTCAGCAATATTCAATGTACTGACGAATGGTAGATTTACAAATATGTAAGATAAATTCTGGCAAGAAGAATTGTTTAACACGACACAGTGACCCAACTTTCCTCGTAGCAGACTTAATAATTGATTCAGTATAATATTTTCACTTCATGTCAGGGAAAATGTGAGTCAGAGAGGACGCAAATAGTTTCTGGAGGTTAGCAAGCCTTTTCAGAAACCGAGAAATGTATTAAGGGATCAAAAATATCCTTTAAAAAAAAGAAAAGTGCAATGAAATATCTAATATCATATATGGCATACAGCTCAAATGATAGTGATCTGCTTCAAACATATATATGGAGAATACTATAGTCTGAGGAGGTAAGACAGGAAAAGGTTTTAAGAAACATTGAAACCACAAATAAACTGCTACTAACGACCACAAAAAGACAGCTCAAAATCTTGAACACATAATGAAGAAATAAGAATTTAAAAAATTGCATCCTTACAGAGCCTGAAAGTAACCTATTTGAGACGTTTGATTCGTTTCTTTTGGTTTGTTTTACGGCATATCAACCTCAATCGGTTGTTTTTTTATTGCTGGTATTATTTTTCCGAAAAAGTAATTCTGGTGATATTTTTTCAAAAATGTATTGCTGGTAATATATTTTTTTTAAAATGTATTTCTGGTAATATTTTCTTCAAAAATGTATTGCTCGTAATGATTTTTTTCTCATGTATTGCTGGTATTGAACACATAATGAAGAAATAAGAATTTAGAAAATTGTATCCTTACAGAGCCTAACCTATTTGAGATGTTTGGTTTGGTTTGGTTTGTTTTACAGCATATCGATCTCATTAGTTATTTATATTGCTGGAAATATTTTTTCCCAAAAGTAATTCTGGTAATATTTTTTTCCAAAATGTATTGCTGGTAATATTTTTTTCTTTTTTAAAATGTATTGTTGGCAATATTTTTTTTTCAAAAATATATTCCTGGTAATAATTTTTCCTAAAATGTTATTGCTCGTAATATCTTTTTAGAAAAAATTATTTCTGGTATTAAAACCTATTTTTATATTTTCATAGTGTTTTGATCCCAGTTTAGGGGTTAAATTTTTGCCCATAGCTGTGACCCTAATAGGGTCAGGGTGGACCTGAGAAAACCAGCAAATAACAGGCGGTTCCACGCTACTTAAATATCCGGATCAGAGGCCTTGCTGTCGGACGTAGTTTACCGTCTTACCCAGGACGCTGATGTAGTATATCGTCATACGCTGAGACTTTTGAGTAAATGGATGTGAGAACAATCCCCAGAAAGACAAAGAGAGGCTACAAAAGAGCAACAGATAACAGGAAGTTATGGAGAGTCTTAACTGCTAACTTCTTAATGAAGCAACACACAGAAACTCTCAGAAAATACGAACTAATGAGCGTCATGCCCTAGTAAAACTTTTTTATTATATAAATTTCTCTCATGTTAATCATGAAATTACAAAAAAAAAAAAAAGAAAAAAACAAAAAAAAAAAACAAAAACATAGAAATTTAAAATTTATATAATACAATAAAGGGAATTACAACATGATAAAGCTTTGTTTTGGATATGTCCGACCTGGGTATGAAGATTAACTACATACGGTAGCAAGGCCTCTGATCTGGAGGTTTTGAAGAACGTGGAACTACCACTTAATAGCTGTCGTTCCCAGGTCCACCCTGGCCCGGGATGATAGCACCTCTTCGGATCAAAGCTATGAACAATTAGATGAGCATCCCAAACAAAAACACTATGAAATTATAAAAGTTCATTTTAATAGTAAAAGTACCAGCAATATATTTTTATATAAATTAAGACCGACCATGCATGACCAGCAATGCGTTTTATCTGTAGTTGAAGACATAAAATGGCGCCCAATATATAGTTACTTGAAAAATAAGATTATACTAAAATTATTTAGATTTCCGCATTAAATAATCTTTAGAGGTGTTGATATGTCGCTAAACAAATCTTGAATATATTCAATGCTATTTGCCTGTAGAGAGCAATAAAGACAAGATATCAAAGTAAAATAGCAAGATTATAGAGCAGCGGCCAGACGGCCAGAATAGAACGTCTGATATTTTCAGTGAAAGATTTGTGAAGACAGCGAAAATAAAGAAGCGAATGTAATACCATCTTTAAATAGACAGACGAAGCCCAAAATGGAATATTGCTTCCATATCTGGGCTGGACCTTCCAAATCTTCACTCTGCAGCCTCAACAGAATTCAAAAGCCTATATCAAGCGTTGTGGGGAATGATCTTTTACCGGTTACAGCACTTTTTCTATAGACGCAACGTAGAAAGGCTCTTCAATAATCTATCGCTATTTCTATAGTAAATGTTCAGCCAAGACATATTTATTAGTTCCACGAGTTTAGGCCGGCCACACCACGTGCATAGAATCGGATTATCCTAAGTCCCTTGGCATTACATTAGTAAAAAGGAAATTCTGCTCAGCTTTTTGAAGAATAAATATTTTGTGGAATAGACTCCAAAAAGAATGGTTCCCGATCGCTAAAATCATAACTTCTTCATGTCTTGTGACAACTGTTGTCATTCCTACATCTATTCTGCACTTTATATCTCCTCCTCTTACGTTCATAAAATAAAATCATTCACTAAAGCTCTACCTTGAGTGACGTCTGGGCCTTTATTTTTTTTAAACAATTGGTAAAAACAAATATAAAAAAAACAGATGTGCTTGTAAAATCCAAGTTGCTTTAATACCAATATCTTACTCTTAAAGCAAGATACATTTAACCTCAAACCAAACTGTTATTTGACATCGTTCTGCTGAAGTCCGGCCATCAGCGCTTGGTTGGAGAAGGAATAGTTAAAGAACCCGTTAGTTGACCAATAATCACTGACTGAAGGCACAGAAACTGAAAACATGACTGATGTTAATAACTATGTGAGAATTGTCGAAAAGGAGGCAAAAAATCCATATCACGAACATTTTGATTGTGGTAGCTGGATGTTGTTTTACGTAGAGAGTTGCAAGATTGTTATTGAATTAACGACTACGAGTCTTGTGAGAAGCTGATAGATGTTTGATTTCGCTGCCGGAAATGACGTGACCAGCGTTGAGCATCAATAAAATTATATGCTGCTCGATTTTGCGTGTAGCTATATTAGAATTTGCATAAAACATGTATATTTGGATTAGCCATGCATCAAACGTTATCCGAATGCCCATTCACATAAAGATGAGGGCGAGCATATAGATTTTTACATAAGAAACATATAGCAAGAACAAACAAACATTGTGATTTTAAAAGTAAAAAGTAAGAAATTCGACCATGGCATTTACGGATGTTTTTTAAGGCAAGCAGTTTTTGTAATTATAGTGCTCTCTATCATAGATAGAACATTACTAATAACGAATACAATTAAATATCCACATCTTTTTTCTAGTCTTAGTTGCGCGGAAATTGTACCCAAAATTCAGTAGCCTTGATTGTAAAATTCAATTTATTTTCAGAAATCATATTTTCCTTAACAAATATGTTAGTTTATTTCCTTTAAAAGACGTACTGAAATAAAATTAAAATATTTGAATTTATATTTTGTAAAGACGTTATTTATGATATAACTTCTCTGTAACTGTACGGTTATGTCTTAAGACGATGGTAAATAATTGGTAAGAAAACGATTATTTTTAGTTTCAAAAGCAAAATACCCCCTGTTTTTTCGAAAGAGAAGAGAAGACGAGAAAAGATCAGAGTTAAAATGAGGCTTATGGGATTACCCTGATTAACCAACCAGGTGTCAGACCTACGCGAAATTCAATATTAACGCAAAAAAAAAGAAAATTTAGATCGTGGCATAATGTAGCCTAAAATAGAAGTTAAGATCACTATTAATATTAAACAGGTAGATTTTATTGATGTCACGTTAGATCTTGTTAATGATGTATTCCAACCTTATATGAAGGTCAGTGCCTACCCTATATACATTCACCCAAACTCTAACCATCCTCCATCTGTAATAAAACATATACCCTCCTCTATAGAATATAGGATTAACAACAAAACTTCTAACAAAAAGTTCTTTAATAAGTATAGTAGTGCTTATAGTACTGCCTTAAAAATAGTGGCTACATGTGCACAGATATTAAATGTTTATTGGCCCCATAGAAAGGGGTTAATTTAGGGGAGTGTTGTGGAGTAGCTGAACTCCCCCGCAAGAAGGACTGGTCTAAGACTATTTAAACAGCACTCTCTCTTACTGAGCGAGAGGAGTTAATTTGTCGACTCACTGTGGTGGCTATTCTGAAGGGCAGAG
This sequence comes from Acanthosepion pharaonis, assembly GCA_903632075.3. Lineage (NCBI taxonomy): Eukaryota > Metazoa > Mollusca > Cephalopoda > Sepiida > Sepiidae > Acanthosepion > Acanthosepion pharaonis. Next base: position 3,512,394 of record CAHIKZ030004566.1, on the reverse strand, counting down.
TCTCATCTGGAGAGGTAGACAGCTACTCGACTCCATGTATACGGGGTCTACAGGAAATGTTTCGAATTTAAAAAAAGTTAAAAACTGGCCTTCTGCTACATCTCGCCTTGGGGGAAGATCTCGGCTTGATACCGAGGACTTAACGATTAACTGTTTATTGCATTAACCTAAGTTCTCAACCGTGTACCATATTGTTCTCCAGAACAAACTAATTATTATTTCTATATGTGCGTCAACCTTTTCTATTTACTCCACAACATTTGACAACGAGGGATTGGAAAGTGGAAATTTCCAGCGGGGTACCAACGTTTGACAACGAAAATTTCGAGTGTAAACATTTCGAGTGTAATATCAACACAGACCAAGGATTCGGGTTTAAAGTAATTTACAGTCATATACCAAGAAATTGTTGGCGACTACTAAAAAAACCCTCGGATTAAGCAATAGTTTGCATAACAGACTGACGGGTTAAAAACAAATAAAAATTTTATTTGTTCAGTAAATCTTTACGGGGAAAAAGTAATAGGAAATAGTTGGTCAGTTAAATTTTGTCTCTACAAAGTAACATGGAGGATTTAAAAGAAGGAATGGTGAAATTCATAAAAATCCAACAGAAAAAAATGACCGGTTAGAGGAACAACGATGTTTGGACCAGGAACCTTCTGAAAAACAAAACGAACTGTTGAAAAAAATGTTCGAATTGTTAGCGTTGGAAAAAGAGAAATATAATGCAAATTGTTTTTTCTCGAGATTCAGTGATAAATTCATTTGGCGAATTTAAGTACAGTCCAGACGAGGAGGTAACTTTTGCAGCTTATTTTCGCCATTATGAAGAAGTTTTCAAGAAGATTATGCTACATGATTAGACGAAAAGAAAATACGTCAGTTGCTTGGAAAATTTCGTCCAAGTGAACCCGAAAAGTATGTGAACTACATACTTCAGAGAAATCTTGGGGAAATATTTTTCAAGGAGACTGTCTTAATTTTGAAAAAAAAATTGGGGAGAAAAGTTCTCTACTCAAAACAAGATAAGTGTTTAAACCTTACAAAAAATAAGGCGAATTATTCGACTTTTGATGGGATTGCCAATAGAGAGCGTGAAAAATTTAGATTAAAAGAACTTGTGATATGTTTAAGTGATTGATTTTTGTATGACTGACGACTCCAGGAAATGGCGATATTACAACTGGAATCTTGTCTAAATTAGAACAAAATCCAAAAATCAGTCTGCAAATGCTCACGGAAGAATGCGAACCAATAGAAAATCTTCGACACGACATGGTAAGGATAGAAGAATGTGACATGCCAAATATTCAGACAGTTAAACAAAGAGAACATAAAGATTCCTTGTTTTGGCTGTGGACAGATTGATTATTGCAAGGAATGTCTATTTAGAAGGAAAGAACGACTTAATTATGGCAAAAAGGACATGAGCATGCGCATTGCAGCAAGCCCAAAAGTTAAAAGGGCTCAAAAATGAAAAATTCTTTTAACTCAATTACAATAGAAACCAAAAAAAAAAATAAAAATGAAAAATTTTGTAAATGTCCAGGTGAACAATAAAAATAATGAGTTCCAATTAGATACCGATCGACATCTGACATTGGTAAATGAACAAACTTAGAAAAAAAACCGACTTTATTGACGAGGAAAAGATTTCTTCATGGCATTACAGGAAATAAACTAAATTTTGTAGGTGAATTTTACACAAAGGTGACATTTATTGGCAAAACTATCAAATTAAAAGGATTCCTTATCAAATGATCCCAAAAAATGTTCGGTATGGATTGGATTGAGTCATTCAATCTTTTCATCCAGCCAATTAATTCGTTCTGCTATAATGTCAGTGTTAAATCAAAAAGTATTAAAAAAATTAAAAAAAAAAATTAAAGAAAAAATTTCCTGAAATGTTTTCTGAGAGTCTTGGCAGGTGCACAAAAGCTAAAATGACATTCATACTTAAAGAGAATGTGACGCCTATTTTTAATTTGGAAAAAAAATGTACCTTTTTGCCGCCGAAGCCTTCATTAGTAAAGAATTAGACCTCTTAGAGTAAATAGGCGTGATGAATGAGTGTGTAAGCCGTTTATGTGAAAAAGAAAAATATTAAAATTAGAATATTCGCAGACTTTTCTACAGGATTGAATGCTTGTTTGGAAACATATAATTACACGCTGCCAAGTTCTAAAGACATATGAAGACGAAATTAATTGATGCTAAAATGTCTTCAAAACTTGATTTGTCAAATTGATCTCGACGAAAAATGTGCGAAGTATTTAACTATAAATACACATAAGGTCCTCTATAGGTTCAACAGACTACCATTCGGGATAAAGGTCGCACCAGGCATTTTCCAGTAAAACATAGATACGATATTGAATTACGTTGACTTTGGAATAGGCTACCTTGCTGACATTTTAATTAAGAGTGAAAATCGAGAACAACATACCGACCATGTTAAACAAGCTTCTGAAAAAATAAAACAATATGTCTTCAAACTTATATGGATAAATGTGAATTCTATTTTCATCTAGAATTAAGTATTTGAAACAGGTTATAGATGTGAAAAGCAGAAAACCAAGCCCATCGAGGTCGAGTGCGATAAATAACATGCGTTCCCCACTCCCAACAAATCTGTCCGCACTACAACTATTCAAATTACTACGGTTATGTTATCCCAAATATGCACATGTTAGAGCTCTTCTAAACAAATTATTAAAAGAAATAGATTCTAAATGGAACTTGAGTACATTTAAGTAAACTAAAATAATACATTAAAGTCAGGCTTAAGTCTTATTCATTACGATCTAAATAAGGTTACTATTGCAAAATCCCACGATCGCTTTCCGTTCACCTGATCCACTGAACTGGAAAAGCGATACAGGAGTTTGATCCACTCGCAGAATTCGGGTTTGAATCCGGGGTTCTGTCGGACAGCATCCAGGTACTGATGGTCAACTTTATCGAATGCCTTGAACTGATCCAAATTGATCAGCGCTTCATAGTCACATTCTATACCTTCAATGATCGTGTGGATCAAACACAGGTAGCTCTGAATTGTTCTTCCCTTCACAGCAAAAGTCTATTCCGGTCCCAACGAATTCTGCGCAACTGATTGCAAACGCTCCCTCGGCATCTTGTGTTTAGCAGAGTTATACAGTTATTATCATCTAAATACCGCCCACCACCCTTGGCCATTTTCAACAGCGTGATCACACCCCTGGAGATCCAATCCGAGACAGACCCCTAGTGGGACGAGATGTTAAGCACGACAGTCAAAATAAGAACAAAGATATGCGACAGCCTCAAGTACAATTCGTAGAGCAGATTATCAAGTGTTGGAGACTTGCCACTGCTGAATCGCTTCAATGCCATATGAACTTTGCTCTCTGTGATCTCACCCTCACACCTAGACGATTCATTCGGCGAAAACTAAGGAAAGTCAGACATTTGGTTACGTCCACATCTCCCGCCTCGGATGATCGACCCGGAATCTATCGACGGGCCCAAAGCTGACGATGAGATCGACCAGGTTACAATCGCCGGACGTCCCGCTAACTCCCCGTGCCTAGTCTAATTTGTGGTCCAGAACATCATTCCAGTTCCCCGTTAAGATTAAGCGCGACGAATTCACCAGGAAAAGCCGCAACCAAGGGGAAAAGGCGACAGGCTCCATCTGATTGTTCGGCGCATAAAGCGCCGCGATCAGAAATGAACTATTGCTCACGGGGATATCGACTACAATCAACTGCCTCCACCTACATCAACCTCATCCAGGGAACTTTTAACTAACAAGGAAACACCTCTAGCCACCTTTTCCCGTATGCCATATAGACGACAAAATCGCTAGTCAACACATGAGAATCAACGTTGGAAACAACGTGTCATTATTGGATTGCAACCGCATCTACACAAAAGGACAAGAGTTCATAAAACATACGAACGGGAAGCGGTTGCGCACTATTCCGATGTCACGGTCGGTTACAAAGGGTTTCTGCTGTCGCCCTACTTTATGCTTTCGCGTTGGGGCCCATCCTTTACTGGCTAAAGAACAGGGCGTGCAATCCGACCCTACGCGGAATCGCCGTCCCTGACAGGGATTCTGCGAACGCCCATGACGTATCCATTTTCGTGTCTTGCAGCGAAATTGAAGTGGTGTAGAAGGCGTTTTAGTGGTACGAAAATGTAACGGGGGCCAAGATTAACAGCAACAAATCTTCCGGATTGCGGTTAGGTGCCTTGAAGGAAGTTGCACTTCAGGGGTCTTTTAGTTGAACAGACGGACCCGTCCGCATTCTTGGATTATATTTCGGTTCCGGTTTTCTAGCTGAAGAATAATTGGTCCGAAACACAGTTAAAGGTCGTAGCGGCGGTCCGGACTTGGCTTCAACGTCGTTTGTCCGTAAAGTGTAGAGCTAAGGTGCGTGCCTACTATCCTTTATCGATTGGCTGTGTTTCCTCTCTGCAAGGACCGATAGAAGGTGCTCGAGGGCTTCTTATCCAACCCCTTGTGGGGTGGACAGTAGCACAAATCATTGAATGTTGCATTTGTTGTGCCATCAGCAAGTCTGAGTTTTTTTCACACCTCTTGTTTCTGTTTGAGTATAAAGGGTAGCATACCTTTCTCCTCCAGTGACGACTTTTACTCAGTCAGTGATACCGATGGAGGGGTCTGGTCAGATTTTTCTAGCTCCATAGCTTACTTGGATGATACTGATTTGGATACTGCTGTTGCTGTTGCTTTTCTCGGTCTTGAGTTATACCCGGTGCACTACAGGACCAGCAGTTAAAACGACGGCCTTCACAATGACGATGATATTGCGCCGCTGACATAAAATAATGCCAGTGATGGCCATGAAGTTGGTCCTTGTCATGATAATTTAATTTCGTAATCCCCCGTGTCTATTTCTATTTTACAGGAAGCTGTCGCTACATCCTCAATCTGCCCGAAGTTGGAGAAGAAGACCAACCCAACAATCACTCCGGACACCCTATGCAACGCCACATTGGTCCTCTGGGTGCCCATCTACTCGGTCTACTGTCATAATGATTTCATTGTCAGTACGCTGTTCGCTAGTTTCTTTGTCTCTTTCTCATTTGCCACTAGGATATCCCACAAAGCATTGAACCTCCTGGCGAGAACTTTTGGTTGTATTTGTTGACTTTTTAATGCCTCCCCTATGGTGTCACTGACGACTGCAATAAGCCGCCTTATTGCCGCGTTGGTCGTCAGCGGAGAAATTATCCAGGTGGTAACTGTGTCTAGGGTCTCAGGGATGGTCAAGAATTCATTCCCTTTGCTATAGGGCGCATACATTTCTTGGAGCGCCACGTAATCTTCAATGATCTTTTTCATTGGCCTACTAGCGACCCATGCTGACGTTTAGAGAGACTCCGCCATAATGGCTGGGTTTCGTAATTTACATAGATAACAAAAACAGTTCACAATAAACACAAAGAGATTGCACAAAAACAAAAAAACAAAAAACAAGGTACAGCTCTACAACACGTGGACAAAAATGGACTTACTTTTGTCTAACATAAAATGGAATATTCCAAGAAAGAAAAATTAAATCTAGGTGAATGATTGAAAAACACTTGCTCCTCCCTTTTTATAGGCAGAGCCATACAAATGCTGGGACTCCTTTCTTAGGCAATAAAACAGGCTGGTCTGGCCGCGAATGTTTCACTTTCGTCTGTATTATGTTCGTGCAAGAGTTTGTATAAGTATGTATTTATATATGTGCTTCTCCGCAAGTCCTCTCCCTTATGTATGTGTGTGTGTCTATGTGTGTGAATGTGTGCATGGCAGCGTGCTCACACATTACCATTTGATAAAATTTGATGTTCCTTTGTTTTCCTCAAATAGAGTTCTAGATAAATTTAACTGGAAATTGGAACAGAAAACTATTTGCGATCGAATCTTGAAATTTATGGAGAACATCGAATAAATTTGAAGGCTTTTTTTTAACTGTTTGGCTCTGATAATAACGATAAGATTGAATATCATTTCAAGATAAATTTGTCAGCGCAGATGTCTCCTCAGCAAAATGCATTTTATATTTCTGTTTTAAATGGCAAATGATATATTGAACATATATCTTTCCCCAAAACGTGAAAACAGCGTCCGATATTTTAAGGAAGAAAAGAGAGACTAAAAAAAAAAAAAAGGATAAAGATTTATTTTAACGTGTTTTATTCAAGAAGCGAGCAACAACTGAATTGTCATTTGCAAATTCCATTACTAACAAATTTTAAGATGTTAATGCAACTCCTGTCCATGTCATATGATTCAGCGCCCGGAACCAAATGTGGATGAGGAAAATTTTGAACAATACATACATAAACACACACACACACATATATATATATATATAATAAAATAAACATACAGATCTTCTCAGTTCTTTTAAATCAAACTTCTTTCTTTCTTTACATTCCCTCCCCTTCTTATATATATATGTCGACATTGAATTCAATGCCCAAAAGCGACAGTCTGTTTCATGCTAAACACAATCGTCATGGAATGTGCGTTAGTATTTTTGCTTGACTATTTATATATAAATTTCACTGATGTATTGTGGGAAGTCTATTGTATTATTTTAACGGTTGCTTTGGTTGTATGTTCGGATTATTTTATGTGGTACTGGGTGGGAATAATTGTGAATCTGAAAGCAGTTTTTTTTCTCTATTTATAGTGTTGTTACTTAACATCTTTATTTATAACATTATTATTATTATTATTATCTTTATTTTATTTCTTTTGATTTCTGATGTGTACTCATTTCTTTCCGGGTCCCGCCCAGGGACCAAAGGTTAGAAAGGCATCATCTCATTTTCCACTGGAAAAAAAGAGATTACATAGACAAAGCCCTTCGTAAGGTGTGGGCTGTACTCACGAGAACAATTTTTTGTATTTCTTTAAGGCATGGGCTTCCAGGGATCCCTTCAATTAGTCTAATGGAATCTTTTCCAACCAATCCGAGGGCTCCAACTACAACGGGGATTGTTGATGTTGCCATGTGCCATATTTTTTGAGATTTCGATTTTAAGGTTTTTGTATTTTGATAGCTTTATAATAATAATAATAATAATAATAATAATAATTATTATTAGTAGTAGTAGTAGTATAACTTAAGGAATAGGCACATATGCTAGGCTTAGAAAATCTCCTAAGCCAGCCAATCATAGACATGAATACAGTATGGGAGCCAATAATACAGAGAGCCAGAGAAAAACAAAAATGACAAAGAATTGTAATACGAGCTCTGGTAAAAAAATAAGTTCATAAGACATTAGCATTATAAGTGAAAAAAATGAATGGAGTAAGTGTCAGGGGATAAAAGCGTTGGTTGATTAATCCAATAAAGTGACTTGACCCAAAGAATTGTGTGTTCAATACCTGGCAAGAGCTGATGGAAAGAAAAAAAAAAGAACATGGGGTACTAAATACATTTAACGGAAAATGAGATTTCCCAAAAAGGTATGACATAAATCAATTTAAACCTGTGAACTAAATAAAAACATCGGAAAAAGAAGTTCTCCACACAATCCAACATTGAATACAGCGACCAATTGCGTATGTATGAATGCAGTCCCACATTGTTCATATATGTTCATGTTTGTGTGAGGTGCAATGCGTCAACTTGCGTGTATGTATGTCTGCGTACATATGAGTGGTGTTCCGGGGATAATTTTTTCCTCCTACTAACATAAAACAGCGATAAAGGCAACCATAAACAGAACCAAAATTTCAAAAATTAATCAGTTTGTATGAAGATCGCAGAGAGCGTGAAACGCAGGATCACATACTCATATCAATTCAACTAAATATGTTAACTCTATCACTGATATTAATCGGTTTCCAATAATTATTGCGCATATGTAATACATAAATAATATATATATCAAAAAATGCATATATATATATATACATATATATATATATTGATTGATGTATATATCTTAATAATAAATAAATGAACAAGAGAATATTCGTATTAAACTCGTATTAAATAAATATTAGCCGATTTAAAAAAAAATAGAATTATAAAAAGTAAAATTATTAGAAAATACTAATTAAATAAATAAATGTTGTGGATTCCGGGATGAAATCCAGTCTCAAAATAAATGACAAACGCAGGAATGAAATATAACCAATAAATGTATTTACACAATAATACAATTGGTAATACGGTTAGTAAATCAAGAAACGCGGTTAGTAGCAATAATATATATATATACAGTCTCGAAGTAGGACTTCCTTAGAGTCTACGTGCTTGTAACTGTGACTTCTACAAGCGTTTATCTCACACTATTACTCTACCTCCAACTCAATCACAATCACTGTCTCAATGAGTGACTCTGGGTGAAATAGCCATATATCATATGGGGTATTGGATTTTAGCTCCATGTAATTTGCATTTTTATATATATATATATATATATATATATATATATATATATATATATATATATATATATATATATATATGATCGAAATAAAAGTGTAAAATTTAATATTACAAGACATATTAAAACAATATTAAATAATAAAAAAAACACTCAACAACAGGGGGGGAAGCAACCGGTTTCGCTCCCGCTCATCAGGCTTCCACGGGAGATTCAAAATTAAAACAGAGAAAGGTACAATCAGAATAGGTGGAAAAAAATACATATATGTACATATATATATACCTGTATATATGCAAGAAGGAACTAGAGGCAGATGACAGCGAGTCCCAGCAAACACTCACGTTGTTTGCACAAAGAAGGCTTGCGGGACCCGATGTAAAGCGCCTCCAGAACCTTAAGATGAAATACGGAGTGTGACCGGGCCAACACGGTGAACCAGTCGACACAATATTTATTTGTATTTAAATACAAAATGTGGCACAAGGCCGAAAAGGGGGATGGGGAATGACGGTCTTCATCTGTCTTAAATCTAAACTTAGCTAGTCGCAGACACTGACCCAAACATGCCAACAATAATCCAATCACCAAAACATCACATTCACTCCTACCATTCTTACTACGTCCACCATAATACCTCAGTTTCTCTATGATGTCCTAACTAGTCCCCATATATACAAATATTGTTCATGGGGGGAGGGTCATAAAAATAACAACTTTTAAAAAATCCCCAAATGCGTATTTACAGAATGAAATAATTATATACAATAAAACTAAACAAAACTAAGTTAGTAATAAAACCCCCCACAAACTATGAATGTGGCAGAAATGTCAGTTAACCAGACGAAATCGATGCGGGACTAAGAAAATGAGTAAACATTCAGACCATCAAGCATTCACACAAACACTCACTCATTCATACACAACAACAAATACCAAAACACACACCCGAAACGAAAGGCGTCCCGCATCCACCAGAAAACTGACATCACTAACCACCTAACGAGGGAGGGGATGGGGAATTAAACAAAAGTAAAAAATCGGGACAGAAATAAAAGGGACCAATGAGCTTACAAACCCTAGCTAAGTTAAACGGGAAAAAAAGGAAAAACTAAATAATCAAAAACAAAAATCTAGTCTAACCTAATATCTGGGTGGGTTGCCTATGTTCAACCCTGTTAGGACAATATTCTGAGCCTAACCGACATCTAAATGCCACTCTAGGTCAGCCCCTTTCACTCTACACATTCGCGCAAGATTCACCCACCTTTTGCCGAATTCTGATGATGGGAGCCGCCGCCTTTCCGTCCCAATCTTGACTTTAAGCAGATGCCTAAAGTACAAGATCAGTTGGGAAGAGGTGAACTTCTCGCCTTCATAGAATCCCTTCTGTCGCGTCGTCCAAATCACGACTCGCATAACCCCCTAGTAAGCAACAGAACACATAGTGTTCAGCCTTCGTCAATTGCGATACCACATTGCTACAAACAGAACTGGCTTCCAGGACAAAAAACTTTCCCTGCAGCATGCGAACCATGAGGCCTTCAACAAACTTGCACAACGGCACTACCGCACTGCACTGAAAAAAGGCGTGACCAATGGTCTCGACAATCCCAGTACAGCGACGACAGTTTGGATATTTCTCCAAGCCTGCTGAACAAAGTCTTTTGCAGACCCAGAGGGCCCCGCGAATCATCAGCCAGGTGAGTGATGCCTCATCGTTATTGAGACATTTCAACCCAGGCGCCCAAGGCCATATCGAGCGAGCCTCCTGCTTCGTAAGACCGAGCTCGTCGATCAGATCATCTTGAACGGACCCCCTAACTAACTCACGATATAATGCCTTACGAGACAACGCTTGGGCGTCGGAGAGGCCAACCGACGTCCGCAAGAGGAGCTTCAAAGCACGACGACATTCACGATAGAAGGAGCACTCGTCACGAGGAGTACGACCGGCCTCCTCCTCGCACGAGTGCACACTTCTCAGGGATGGGAAATGTTTACGGACATCTTCTTTCCAAAAGGTGCCCACCTCATCCAAACCGCGACACATTCGGTCGAGAAAGGTAATGCGTAGCATATATTGACGAATCTCAATGCTAGGCATTCCCAGACCGCCCTCAGAGGGATGAAGGCAACAGATCTCGCGAGATGCCATGTGGGCCCTTGCCTCTCCACAAGAAAGAGAACAAGGCCTTGACTAATGACATTAGTCGGGCACACGGGAGTGGAAGCACAGAAAGACGGTAGAGGAGTATCGGATAGATGTGGGAACCACAAACTTCCGCCCTTCCCTTCAGGGAAAGTCTCCTCCGAGACCACAGACTAGCCGCGGCCTCGGCCCGCCCCTGTACCTCCGACCAATTCTTTTCCAACTGGAGATCAGGACCGAACCAGACGCCGAGTATCTTGATCGGCCCATCCGTCCAGAGGAAAGGTCCGGGAAAAGAAACTCCCTCCCACGCACCCAACCGCAAGCCCACAGACTTATCGCGGTTGATTTTGGCCCCTGTCACCATCTCATACCCACTGATCTGCTTACTGACTTCGTTAATCTCGGCTCTGCTCGACACAAGAACCGAAACGTCGTCAGCATAGGCAGAATACCTGGCCGAGGTGTTAGCACCAGGCAGCGAAATACCGCGTAGGACCGGATTCGCCTTTAACTTGCGAAGGAAAGGCTCCAACGCAAGAACGTAAAGCAGAGGCGATAGCGGACAACCTTGACGAATGGAGCGAGACAATACGAAAGGCTTCGATCTTACCCCATTCACTTCCACCAGCGCACCGGGGGTCGCATACAAGAGTCTGATCCAAGAGCGAAAGTCGGCTCCGAAACCGGCCGCCGAAAGGACAGCCTCCAGAAATCGATGGTCAACCCTATCGAAGGCCTTGGACTGATCTAAATTGATCAGCGCGGCTTCACTTTCGACTTGTTCTAAGATCAGGCGCACCATATGAAGGTTATCCTGAATAGTCCTGCCCTTCACAGCACAAGTCTGTTCAGGGCCAATCAGACTAGACAGGACAAGCTGCAAACGGTTGGCTAAGATCTTCGCCAAAATCTTTAAGTCAGTGTTTAACATCGTTAAAGGGCGAAAGTTCCCAACCCATCCCCACCGTCCTTGTCCTTACGCAGCAACTTGATGACACCCCTGGTGAAGCGTTGATGTAAAGACCCCTGCCTCATCCAGTGGTTGTACATCAGTCCCAGCAAAGGAACAAAAACGTGCGACAACCTCAAGTAAACTTCGTAGGGAAGACCATCTAATCCCGGAGACTTATCCAGGCCAACCTGCTTCAGCGCTTCCCAGATTTCCGACTCTGTTATGGGACCCTCGCACCTAGCCACTTCAGCTGCCGAGAGGCAGGGAAAGTCAGCTAAATAGGCTTCGAACTGAGCAGAACTCAGACCGGGCTCCCTGGTGAAAAGCTCCTGAAAGTAATCTCGAAAGACCTCACATATGCCCGCGTTTGTAGTCACAGTCCGCTTATCCGGTAATGTGACGCACGCTATATGTCGCCTGGCCGCGTTTCGATTTTCCTCTACACGCAGTTCAGCGGCCATATTCGTTGCCTCAGAAGACATTCTTTTTAACCTAGCCCTAACTACCAGAGCTTGATCTTTCTTGATAAGCAAGGAGGCCAACTCTGCCTTAGCTAAGACTATGTCCCCACTAACACGGGATTTCACGGCCCGATCAACTTTTTCTTCTAAAGCCGTTTGCGCCGCTAATTTATCTAAATTGAGCCGACGACTAAAGTCGGCAGCAAACGAACGAATCTTAGATTTTAAATTGCCCCACCAGGCATTTCCCACAACCGCTCCCGTCAATTCCCTCTGGATTGTTAGTAGCAGCTGGTCCCGGAAACCCTGATCACTGAAATGCGAACAGTTCAATTTCCAGTAACCAGCAAACCTAACCTTAGGTTTATCTAAGTTTACACGGACCCGGACAAGCCTATGGTCCGTATAAACTATGTAATGGAAACTTGGACAGCCTAAGAGCCCTACATCGACTCTCTTAACTAAGACTCGGTCCAGGTAGCTCGCAAGCGAGCCAGGAGCCGAGTTGCCACTAGTAGTCCAAGTCCATGCTACCTCCCGAGGGTGTTCATTCTGAAACTTATCGACAAGATCAAACTCATCGATAAAATCCCGAAATGGTTTCACATCCGGGTTGTTAGTACCTTTTTTGTGCCCTATACGATCTATATCGGGGTCAAGGACGGCATTCCAATCCCCCGCTAAAACTACCCGACGAGACGTCGACAAGAACGGCGCGATCCGCCGAAACAAAGCAGGCCGCTCGGAATGGATATTGGGCGCATAAACCCCAATGAGACGAAGATGCTTCTCCTTTATGGTAACATCCAGCACGCAAAGCATGCCCGCCGGATCCGCGAAGACAAGGGTACATGCAGACTTCAAAGACCTGCTAACTAGCCAAGAGACACCCCTCGAACAACCATCAAAACATGCTGAATAAAGGGCGAACCCCTTAGACAGTATGTCCTCACGATCATGAGAAGAAAACCGGGTCTCTTGCAAACAACATATATTCACCCCGAGGCGCTGAAGGTCACGAGAGAGCCTCGCCCTGCGAGACTCGGACCTCAGGCCCCGGGCATTCAAACTGGCTAACCAGAGAGCCATCGTGAAGCCGATTAGGGTTGCCCCTCAGGATAGAACATGGCTGGGGTGAGGACACCCACAGCTCGTCCCATGGATCCCGACGCCATCTCATTCTCGACGGTATCGTCCTGAGACAAGCCGCCGATGTCCGAAGGGTAAGTAAGTTTTAAAGCTCTATAAAGGGATGGGTGAACATAAACTGGGACCCTCCCTTTTAGTTTCTGGTTTGCTTCATCTGAATCCGGATCCAACAGGTAGGCAGCAGGGGGCACCATTTTTAGAGAAGACTGGGCCTCCTCTATCATGCCCCAAATCTCCCGCGTTCCCGGGCCCGTTCTAATAACTGTTAAAACCCTTTTCGCCGAAGGGAAATTCTCAGGCCTTTCAACCTCTTTGTTGTTTATACTTTGAAAATTCCAAAGGATTTTTAAATCCTTGGGATTTCTAGTTTGTCCAAATACCCTCTCCGCCTGGTCCCGGAAACGCGGCAGACGTCTTCCCTGGGAAATAAGGAGGTTTTACTTTTTTTTTTTTTTCTGAGATGTTTTGTGTGTGTCAGGGCTTCTGACTCTTTTTTTTGTGAGGTGAATGCACTGGTGTCGTCATAGGCGTGAGATTTGGAGTGGTTGATGGGGTCCACCCCCAGGTGTCCTCACTGGTGAAGGCTTAGGTGAATGTATGGATTTGATAGGTGAGTTTGACAAGGATTTGGGCGGAGCTGGCTTGGTGAAATTTGCCTTTTATTTAGATGAAGAAGGGGAAGACGGGGCAGAGGATAGAGGGCCGGTGCCCCGACGATTTTTTTCCCTTTTCCCCGCTTTGCTTCCAACCTCTCTTTCAGCTTTTTTATATCCAGAATCTTCTGCCAACTCGGCTCGTTTAATTTTTGAGCTTCGGTTGCCGTTTTTTCGTACGACGCTGAGGCGTCGCCCTCAGAGCTGGTAGAGGGAATGGGGCTGTAGGTGATAATGTCCCTGGGTCATGATGGGACGGAGGAACCGCTGTTTGGCTCTTCCCTTGCCCCTAACCACGAGGTGCCATTCCCCTCCTCCTTCTCCTTAACCACACTAGTGGCAGGCGTCGGTTTCGGGGGCAATGTGGGCTTGGACCCAACCGAGGGATTTTTGCCCATCGGTCCGCCTCGCAGCTAGACTCATTACAGGTGCCGCGGATTTATCCTTATCGGCCAAGGGGGTATTTTGGTCGCCTGCGACCGAACTCCAGGGGCCTTCTTCCCTGGGCAGGAGGAGGAAAGGTGACCAGTCTCCCACACCTCCAGCAAGTCGGACGCCTACAGTCACAATGACCGGCATTTTCCGGTCGCCTAAAACCAAACAGTTGGGGACGGACCTGAAGGCCTCTTGATCAAGCATGATGTCAAAAGTCCATCCCCCGTTCAGATTGTCGGAGAGAGCTCCTAAAATCTGGCCGTACTGCATAAAAAATGCAGCCAGAAGCTCTCCCGAAATTTGAGGAGGAACCTCAAAAACTGTCACCCTGGTCCGCCTGCGGCCTTCGTACTCGGTTCTCAATATTAGATCCTTAGTGATCAATTCTTTTTTGGCCATAGACAGGCAATCTTCTGGTGTGGGCAGCAGAATGTCCCACATGAAGAAACCCCTACCTTTTATAACTCTTTGGGGTTTTATCCCCAGGGACAAAAGTGATTTAATCACAATGTCTTTTGTGGAGCGACAAATCTTTTTGGTTTTCTTGTCCACCACAAAAACGACGAACCCATCTTTTTTCACCAGATGGGCATAACCTTTCGCCTTGTCCAGGAAATCCGCCATGTTCAGTATACAACTAGGAGGGGACTTCCAACAAGAGGGCGACTCCTCGCTCGACTTCACTGAAGCGTCTTTCGGGGCAACATTAGGACTTTCTCCTTTTCTGGAGGAACTTTGGTCAGTTTTGGGACTCTTGTCCACTTTTGGGCTTTTTCCAGCCCGCTTTTTCGTCTCATCCTTTGGGTTGGTATTGTCCACCTTCCCAAAGAGGTCCTTCTTCACTTTGGACCGACTGCCTTCGTCGGCCATGTTGAAGAGAAGTGGAAACAACCACTAGCGGGTTTTTTTTATAGATTAACACACAGGGAGAGGAGTTGGGAAAAAAATAACACAAAATAAAGA
Organism: Acanthosepion pharaonis; assembly: GCA_903632075.3. Taxonomy (NCBI): domain Eukaryota; kingdom Metazoa; phylum Mollusca; class Cephalopoda; order Sepiida; family Sepiidae; genus Acanthosepion; species Acanthosepion pharaonis. The sequence continues at coordinate 3,497,214 of CAHIKZ030004566.1, read as the reverse complement.
AAGCCTGGATAAACCAGGAAATTAAAAATAAACAAACAAATTAAATGACAAAAAGGACTGAAAAATAAACAGGTAAGACTTTCTAAAAAATAAAAATAAAAATGGCGCCCGAAGGCAGCCGAAAATGAAAAGAAAAACCAAAAAAAAAACTTCTCTCTTTTTTTTTACCAGAAAAAACTAACAAATGTACAAAAATAGAAAATAAAGTTTTAGCGGCTGACGCCGCTAAAGAAAATGAATTAAAAGAAAAAATAAACTAGTCAAAATAAAAGGAGAAAAGAAGGCGACTGAATTCGCTAAAAAAAATAAAAATAAAAAAATACACAGAAAGCTTCTTTTTTTTTTCTTTTTTCCAAAACTTGTCTTAAAATAAAAATAAAAATAAGCTGTCGTCCGGTTTGACAAAGTCTTACCGGACTAAAAAAAGAAAGAGAAAAAAGAAAAATGTGAGCCAAGGCCCAAAAACAAATTAAAAACAAACAAAAAAAAAATAGAAAAATTAAAAAGAATGACTTATCAGATAAAAAGGTCCGGATTTTTTACAAAAAGTTAGTCCAAATAATAACGCAGCTGAAAAAGAAAACAGTCTCACAGCACTGGAAAAAAAAAGGGGGGGGCGAGAGAACCAGTCAGAAAAAAAGTCAAAACTGACACTCCTGAACCAGTCGACACTGAATTTGGCAGCACAATCTCTATTTAAAAGATGTTCGCATATGGCGGAACTGTAGGTGTTCGGGACGAGTCCATTTGAAGGCAAGGTGTGGTTTCTGATTTTAGTAGGAACGTGCTGCTTTATTCTAATGTCTAAGCGCTGAATTATTCTCCCTATGTAGTTGGCTCCACAACTACAAACGCATTTGTAAACAATTGAATTAATATGGTGGGGAGGGAGAACGTCTTTACACGCAGATCGAAACATAGGCCGAGTTTGAAAAATAATCCGAACTTCAGCAGAGAAAAAGCAACCGCGAACCTTTGATGAAATTTGCTTGGCTATTTTGTCACATTTGGTACCAATCCAGGGTAATCTAAGGTAAACAGGACATTTTTTGACAGTGTAGAGATCGGCACTTCTGAACTCTTCAACTTTACTGCAGATAACTGAATTAACAGTATCAAGAGGATAACCCAAGTTACATAGGTTATCCCTAATAAAGTTAATTTCGTCGTTCAGGAAAGGCTCAGAGCAAATCTTTAATGCTCTGTGGAGGAGGGTTTTGATAATGTTGATCTTGCGCTTAGTGGGACAAAAAGAGTCCCAATGCGTGTATAACCCTGCAAAAGTAGGTTTTCTATAAACGGAAGTAAGAAAACCTGTTAATGTACGATGTACTAATACATCCAAAAAAGCCAATTGATGATTAGACTCTTTATCGATAGTGAACCTCAGTGCCGGATGGATACCATTTAAAAACGAAAGAAACTGGTCAGCTTCAACTTCACTGTTGAATAAACAAAAGGTGTCATCAACATACCGACAGTACAGTTGAGGACAAAGTGAATTCTTTCGTATCTTTTCTTCCTGGAAGCCCACAAATATGTTAGCAAGTGCCGGACCCAAAAGGCGAGCCCATAGCGACTCCGACGATCTGTCGGTACATAGTGTTGTTGAAACTGAATTCGACGGATGACGTGGCAAATCTCATCAATTCCCGAAAAATTGACTCAGGAAAACTAGGTGGAGTTAATGAACTGCGATAGAGATAGTCGCAGCAAATATCTATGGTTTCCATCAAAGGGACACAAGTATACAAGGAAGAAACATCGAAAGAGCACATGAACTGAGCAGAAGAAGATAAATTTCGCTGTCATCTGCCTCTAGTTCCTTCTTGCATATATACAGGTATATATATGTACATATATGTATTTTTTCCACCTATTCTGATTGTACCTTTCTCTGTTTTAATTTTGAATCTCCCTGTGGAAGTTTGATGAGCAGGAGCGAAACCGTTTGCTTCCCCCCTTGTTGTTGAGTGTTTTTTTTATTATTTAATATTGTTTTAATATGTCTTGTAATATTAAATTTTACACTTTTATTTCGATCATTAAATTTTGTACCTACAAAAATATCTTTAAATATATATATGTATATATTACACGGATATATATATATATCTTTATATAAATACATGTATATATGATTCATTGTAATATAAATTAAACTGCACCACATATTTGATATATATATATATATATATATATATATATATATATATATATATATATATAAATTAATGAATATCAAACATTTAAAATATTCATAGTAATAATCTTTTTTTCATGAAAGCTATAAAATAGCCTTCAATCTTCCTGACCTGCAAACCAAATAAAATTATCTTTATCTCTCTCTCCCCTCCCACTCTCTCTCTCTCTCTCTCTCTCTCTATATATATATATATATATATATATATATATATATATATATATATATATATATATATATGGAGTAGGGTGTGCCAAAATATTTCTACAAACTTTTGGGTACCTCTGGCCAAAAAGGGACAAAAGTTCATAAATATATCCGCAAATATTCGATTTTGAGTTAATAATTTTAAAGAAAGTTTATGGTAGATGACGCTCTGTTGCCATGGACACTCGATCCATAGTTTGTGGTGTCACAGATCCTGTCTCAGCAAAGAGACGATAAAGAGCACCAACCGCTGCTTTCGCTCTGGAAACACAGTCTGATACAGCCGTGTAGCCACGTGTCTATTAGCATTTGCGCAACCGTATGAGAACATCATATCATGAGAGGAAGATCCTGTGCTTGCTAAACGGAAATCTACACACGTTAAACCTGGAAGACAGGCGAGCCACAAATGCCTACGAATGACAAATGTAACCTAATCTAGATGGCAATACAGCACCATCTAACATACATTTTCTTTAAACTTAATATGGTCTTTTGTCCGTGGTCTCTTGTAAGGAAACCATACCCAAAGTTTGTAAAATATTTTTTTATTGATTTGTCCATATAAATATATATATATATATATATATATATATATATATATATATATATATATGTTTGTATATATATATAGTTTGTGTATATATATATATATATATATATATATGTGTTAATATATGTATGTGTATATATATATGTGTATGTGTGTGTGCGTAGGTATATATATGTGCATATATGCGTATATATATAAAAAAATATATATATGCGTGTCTATTAATATATATATATATATATATATATATATATATATATTCTGTATAATCATCTGAGTTTGTTAAATGGATTGATGCAAATAAATGTTCAGCCTGATCTGTTTAATACATAAAGTAAACATGAATATCGATGTAAATTGCTTTCTTCTCTATTTCCTTCCCATCTGAAGTTGTTTATATGCCGTCTTTTATCTCCTTACTGTGTGATTTTACTTGTTGTCCATTTTTTTTTCATTTCTGTGCATTTTTATATCTTACTTCGTCGACTTTCATCCATTACACAGTAGATTCTTTAGTTTTTTATTTATTTACATATCTTATTTGCGTCATTTTGAATGCGCATGCCAAATCTGTCAAGGGAGATAACTGTAGCAGTGATTTGTTTCTCACTCCTCTGAAAACAATGATTTCAATCGCAGTCTGAATAACCAGCTTCTTTTGTGCCCCAACGAGAAATTCATAAAGAAAATAAGCAAAATAATACAATTGTTTAGTATTCTTCTCTACGCTCCAACCTGTCACCAGAAATATTTTTGTAGAAAAAATATAAGATTGATAATAGACACAGTAGGGGAGGGTAAATAAAAAGGAAAACTAATGGCGTTTTATTTATGCAGTTGGAATTACAGTTAGTTTCAAACGTGCTGCCTCAAAGTAAAAGGTAGATTTTGTCTGCAGTCGTGACAGGAAGAGAAAGAGAAATTTTGTGGGAAGATATGCCAAAGAAGTCTCTCGACGCTTCTTCCTTGTTTGGACTACTGTACCAGACACTCTACCTATTTTGACATCGAAAGGTTTTCAAAAAAAAAAATAAAAAATAAAAAATAAAAAAAATGAAGTCTCCATTTCAAACGATGAGTGCATGCACACCTGGACACACATTTAAACAGAAATCAACAGGCGTCAATTGGAACTCATATAGACAATCCATCGCTAAAGATGCAGAAAAAGGTACCACACGAGAAAGTACCTGAATCCTCTTGTTACGCATATTTTTACACGTGTCCAAAAAAGAGAGTTATTATCATATCTGCGCTGGAGATGCTCAATCCCAACGTTTCAAAAGCATTTACGCGGACATGTGGGTGATGAATTATTTATTGCTACACTATCGGTACTATATCTCTGTTCCCTTGGCAAATGTTCATTTACGTCAAATTCCTTAGAATCTCTAGTTCAGACCTTCAAAGCTAGGATAGGCCATGCCAAATATACAGGTTGACAATTTCTAATTCTATTCGTATTTCATTGGTAAGGATGAAGTTTCTTTTCGAGAACTGTTACTTTGTAGAACAGACTCCCAAGCTTTTGCTTCCCCGATATTTACGATGTGAGCCTCTTCAAATCTCAGTTCAATCGTTATCTATGCTCCATATCCATATGACGTTCACTTTGTTACGAAATGCAAAGGCCAGGGGCAGAATGGTCAGCGATTGGCTGGCGTGCTTCGTGGACGCTGAATTCTGACACTGATTGGTTTCCTTTGTCTGTGTTTCGGATATAATTCCTAAAGGCGCGATTTCAACAGAGGGCCGCAATAATCTTGAAGCGTCGATACATTTCCCACTCCTCAGTTTAGCGACCGACTAAGACCACCCGCGGAGGGATGATAAGCCAACTTGAGTTCCTGTATATGTATTCCTCTCACTGCCTCTTAAAATCCAAACTGTCACCAATCTCTCTTAATAAAACAAATGAGAGAAAAGAAATTGTTCTTTTTGCTGATAATATTTGACATGGCAGCGTGGGGACCCAATGACGCCACTGAACGCAACATCATTCAGTATCTCTCTGCCTTGAGCGACTATTGGGTATTGTATTGTATTGTGTGAACAGTATTTTAAAAAGATAGTGTTAGGTTGTCCGTTACTATGTCTTTTGATTCGTCATATAAACTTAGAATACACATATGTCTTTATACGCACAGGGATATAAAAAGATATGCCTTAAAACAAATATATTTGCATTTTTCGTTTTGTCCATCCTAGGGCTCCAGAATGCGCCAACTGCACCTTTTCAGAGAGGTAAGATATCCATCCCAATGACGTGTTCTGGGTATGACTCTAAACTACATCCGGTAGCAAAGCCTCTGATCAGGAGGTTTTAGAGAGCATGGAATCACCTTTTAATTGCTGTTGTTCCCAGGTCAACCATGCCCCGAGGTGGAAGAACGTGTTAGGTTGCCAGCTATGGACAAATAGTGAACCCCCAAATTTGGTCAAATCATTATGAAAGCATAAGAATAGTTGTTTATAATAAAAATATCAGCAAAAGAGTTTTGAGAAAGATAAATATTACACGCAATATATTTTACAAAAGAAAACATTAATCGCAATACAGATGACTCTCGACAAAAACCATCTTTACAAAAATAATGGAACCTGATCTACAAAGTGATTTCTTACACTCAATACATATTCTATTCATAAGAACCTATCCCAGCTATGAGCAATTAGTGAACAACCAATACCAAAAAAAACAAAAAAAAACAAAAAATAAACACTATGAAAGTATAAAAATACATAATTGTAATACAAATACAAACAATGCATTTTGGAAAAAAAGAAATATTACTAGCAAAAAGTTTTTGAAAATTTTTACCAGCAATACATTTTTTGGAAAAAATATTACCAGCAATACTTTTTTGGAAAAAATATTACCAGCAATACTTTTTTTGGAAAAAATATTACCAGCAATACTTTTTTGGAAAAAATATTACCAGCAATACATTTTTTGGAAAAAATATTACCAGCAATACTTTTTTGGAAAAAATATTACCAGCAATATATTTTTGGAAAAAAATATTACTTGCAATACATTTTGAAAAAAAAAATTAATGGCAGTAGATTCGACTCTCGACAGAAGAAGTCTTTACTTCAAGGAAACCCGAACTAAAAACTGATTTCTTACAAGGAATACATATTGTATTCATACGAACCTCTCCTAAAAGTCTTGTTGGCATTAAATACCCAATCGAGGTTGATATACCGTAAAACAAACCAAACCAAACAAAACTTTCAGGCTCTTCTTCTCGTCGATGTTTAGGTTATTGTACGCTCCGGCCTTCTTCGTGTGATATGCGATGGAATTTCGAACCGAACCCTTTATTTAGTCCATGGGGGGATTTTTTTCTAATTCCACATGCCATGCCTTTTTTTGAATATCTCAGTTCCAGTTAATTTCCTTTAGTAAACTCTACTCTCCAAGTTTTTGTCTCCTCTGTTGTGGCCAGTTATTGAACTTATAACACGTCGATTCACTTTTTGAGTCAATCAACCAACGCTTTTATTCACTGGTACCTGTGGATTAAATAAAGGCTTCGGTTCGAAATTCCAACGTATCATCTAACGATGGCGAGAGCTTATAACGGCCGAAATGTTGTAAATATGGCAATAGAGATGAGTACAGCAATTCGAACGATGTAATAGTGTAAATAGTGATAATATCTCATCTCAGAAATATAGACAGATCCTGAAGAAGGTCGGAACGTACAACGGGCGAAATGTCCTAAACATGACAATAAAGATGAGGACAACAATCCGAACGATGTAAATAGTGTAAATAGTGAAAATAGTGAAAATAGTGAAAATACATCATCTGAGAAATACAGACAGATTCTGAAAAAGGCCGGGGCGTACAACGACCGAAACGTCGAAAATATGCTAATAAAGATGAGTACAACAACCCAAACGACGTAAATAGTGTAAACGGTAACAATACATCATCTCAGAAATATAGACAGATCCTGAAGAAGGTCGGAGCGTACAGCGTCCGAAATGTCGTGAATATTGCAAGAAAGATAAAGACCACAATCCGAACTATGTAAATAGTGTAAATAGGAACAATACCTCATCTCAGAAATATAGACAGATCCTGAAGATGGCCGGAGTGTACAGCAGCCAAAATGAGAAAATAGCAACAAAGATAAAGACAACAATTCGAACGATGTAAATAGTGTAAATAGCTACAATACCTCATCTGAGAGACACGGACAGATATGTATGACGTATTGCAGTCGAGCCTGTTTACATCAAATGCATAAATCTAATTGTCTAGCTGTTCAGGTTATAAAGAAGATGCGAACAAAAGCCCTGGAGGCATGCGCAGATAGAAACGGAATTATGTTTGCATTTTTCATTGTAAGATGACATTAGCACAAAAGTATACGTTTCTAACTTTTTGCTTTCCTTTTACGGATACGATCCCTGGAAGTTGGTACTTTTTTTTATCCGTATCTCCGCAGAGTCAATTTAAACACATGAATTCTTTTATCCATATATCCACGAGGAAATTATAAAGAATAACTTTATTAAGTGAGCATTGCACGAAAATATTTTGACAATTTTTCCAGTTTCACATGAAATAAAGAAAATATTAACTTTCAGAAAAATTGTCATATTATACAGAAGTAAATGATATTGATCTATATCTATAAAGATATTGATCTATATATTTCTGATATCAGTGTTATTTCATAATTTTTGGATATTGAAAACGTAATTGAAAAATGTTAGAAAATTCCGAAGTTTTTAAATAAAAAAAATACGAACATTAAACAAAATGATCACAATATACAATGGTAAAAGAAAGTATTTTCCAGACACACGCGTACACATAGAGGCATACGAACATACAAATGCTTCTACTCTTGTTTGTTTAGCGGTATATCAGTATCGTATGGGTCATTTAATGTCGAAATTTAAATTTCTTCGATGCATTAGTATATTCGTTTACAAAAATGTATTGCTAGTAATATTTATTAATCTTTTTTTTTTTGCACAATTGTCTTGCTGGTATTTTCTTTTTTTTTTGGTTAATTTCATATGAAAGGAAACTTTTCTTGCCATTACTTACATGACAACTGTTCGTTGATAATGTGGATCTTTCCGCGTGGTGGAACTAAGATGGAAAAAAAAAGACGAACATCCTGTCTATTCTTTTTATGTATCGTCTTGGCTGAGGAGGAAGTGACGTAAGTCGTTAATGATTATTCGCTTATAATTTAAAGATCAGCAGAAGCAGTTAATGTGTCCATTTGTCGGGTGCTTGGTGGATTTTTTGCTTCAGGATCGCCTGACGGAATAGTACTGTTTCAGTAGGGTCTCTTGGGCGAACAAGTATGACCCTAAACTTGTGATGATCCCAAGTCATAACATCACTGACGATGTGACCCTGCGCACTCGTTTGAGTGTTTTCATGACAATGCAAATATGTAGCTGGTATTTTTACTAGAAAAATTTAAATTTTATACTTTTATAATGTTTTGACTCCAGTTTGGTTGGGGTTAACTATTTGCCCATACCTGCGACCCTAACAGGTGTTACCACCACGAGTCAGATTAAACCTGGAAACAACAGCAATTAAGAGGTGGTTTTACTCAGGACTTTCCGTTCAGTGGGCTTGCTGCCGGATATAGTTTATCGTCATGCACGCTTCTTTGTTTTTGCGTCTTTGTGGACGTATTGCCTTGCTCGGGGTGAAGTTATTAGAAAACGGAAAAATCGATAATTAAAGGTTTGTAATAAGTAGATTGAGTTAGTAATGGAAGGCGAGAAGAAAGGACGAAATATGAATTGTAAGAAAACTGAATATATTAGCGTTGGCAAAAAGGACATTTCGAGATATAATCAATCAATAAGAGACCCCAGAATAACCAAGAATAGTAATATAACTAAGTTTTTTTTATAGACAATGGCACATGTGGCTCCGTAAGGGATATATGTGGCACAAGGCCGAGTTTACCTTGGGTTCTCCGAGCCCGTAGACTCGGCCAAAAATATTCCCTTTGAACCCACATAAACGGGTTCAGGGTCGTCCGGGTTCCTCAAGGCAGAGAGTTTCACAGTTGAGCAGGTTACCCCGATGTTTACTTTTCCTACTACTTTATAGTAAGTGGAAGCGTCCATAATAGATTCATTAGAGAGAAGACACTACAACATTTATTATTTAACACATAGCCAAGGAAATGTGATTATTTAATACCTTTCAAAGTGATAATGCTATGTTCAGGATGTAGTTCTCTGTTCAGTGCTAAAGATACCTTAGAGGGAGAATGTGAACCATGAGGAAGTTTTAAGAAAATAAAAACCATATGTTCACCTATCATCCGGTTCACAATCCTCTCCGTTCTTTTGAACAGGATTAGAAATTTATCCCTTATTTCCGGTTTAGGTTTAGGTTTCAGATTCTTTCTGAAGTTTTTGTAATCTGTTTAACTCCCCAAAGACCCCCATGCGTCTTGGCATTATTGCTTGGGTTGAATTTATTAAAAGAAACAACGAAGCTTATGTTGTTCATGATGACGGTCGTCTTTGAGTATAGACTCCAGAGGTTAGCAGTGAATATTTCGAAGTTCAGTAGTTCTTCCTTCTGTTCTTCTTCGCCTGACAAGTTGGCACTGGACATTCGGAGAGAGTAAACAAAATGGCCGCCTTTATACACGAATATCTTACGTCTTCTGATTGGTTAACCTTCTATTAGTGGGCTATAAAATGAGTCAACTCATTTAGGCTAGCTCACTAGTACATATATACACAAAAAACTGCAACAGCTTATATTTATGAAAAGAAAGTATAACGAAGAGATGTCTGGAGATTGTAACAATTACAGGGAATATTTCAACCGTCTCTTTTGATTTTACCTAAAAATGCTTTGTTTTGTTTCATTTTCCTAAAAGCTTTCTCTTTGCTTGCATGCTGCGTCTATGGTATTCTCGGCACCCTTCCATAGAACCATGTCCCTGTTGCTTAGCTTCGTTCGTTGCAAAGCCACAATTTTGCGGCATCCAGTGACGATTGAAATCACGGCTTTGTTATAGTCAACCAGATGAGCTAGTTAACACTTACCCATTGCTAATACGCCTCCATGTCCATTCAGGACGAGGAGGCGTAAAATAGACGATTTACATATTACATTAAGTGACTAATTTTACTTGGTAGGAATATCTAAATTTGAAATATTAAATTTACTGCACTCGAAGAGAATTGAACACAATATTTCCATTCGTCAAACTTCAAATAAGTCCCAATTATATAAACACGTGCGAAAAATAATTGTATAAACCTCCAAGAATAATGACACTCGACAGTAATTGTGTATTGGAAGAAGAATCAAATTAAATCAAAGAATCTGACTTGGAACACATTTTTGTGTCGTCGTCTAGTGTTGCAAAAATATCCAAAGAACTTAAGTAGAAACTGCCAAAGAAAATTCAATAGAAAACAAGAAATGAAAAAAAAAATGGCATTATAAAAGAAAAATTCCCAGACTCTCATCAAAGTATTTCTAGAGAGATGCAACCGAAATATAATTGGTAAACGACTCTTTTAGAGAAATGAATATGTCCGAAACATAAATAATGATGAAGGTTAAATATACTATCATTGCCATCCACCCCGCCAAAAAATCAAACCAAAACAAAAACGAATTCATGAAGGATTGAAGAAAAGAGACGAAAAATTTGGCTGAACGCGCCACCATATTCTCAACATAGCAAATTCACACGGATAGAAATTCAGTAAATAACGAAAAACGGTGTTGCCAACCCAGACAGTTTATTACCAAATTTCTTATAAAAGGAGCAAAGAATTTTGAGTTTTTTCGACGTAGTCTTATATTTCTTTGTTCAGAGAATGTATGTAAATAAATTATTGAAGTGGATATACACTTTTTCGAGAATTAAAAGAAATATTAACCAACAATCGAGTACTGAGCTTAAATTCGTGAATTCAAGATGTCATATAAATATGTATACAGGTATATTTGTATGGGATAAGGATAGATAATTTTTACATATATAAAGAACAATTTAAAGGGGAAAGAAGTATAACTGTAGAAAATGTGTTCGTGCAATCGTAATATGTTTAAATTGATGCGAATACAAATGCAGATGAACGAAATAGGGACGCTAAGAATTGTATATTGGAAAGTAATTTTCTAATATTTGTTTCGGGTAAATAATCTCATTCAAAGTCTGTTTTCTTTTAATTTAAGTTTCCATCAGTTTTGGCATCAAATATCGCACAATGTCATAATAAATGATCTTCGAAGAAAGGTGAAACGTTGCATGAACCTAGACGCAAATTTACTGTGTATGATCTAACGATGAAAGGACTTTCTAAATATTTTCGTCTTATTAAATTGTTTTCCCTTTTAATTAGGCCAGCATTTTTTAGATCAAAATCGAGTTCCGTTTCGTTACAGTGAAAAGCTAATGCATTTATCGTGTTGTTTTGCATAAGACCCCTTTTTTGTTCATATAGTTTCTAATTAAATTCCTTCAGGTTTCTCCGATATATTTTTTGTGGCAAATATTACAAATTGTGGTCAATCTCATTACGGTGAGCAACTAATACATTTAACGTGTTGTTTTGCAAAAGATCCCTTTTGTGTTCATATAGTTTATAATTAAATTCCTTCAGTTTTCTCCGATGTATTCTTTATGGCAGTATTATAGATATTAGAGTAAATTCTTCCTTCAAATATTAGCTAATTTTTGTATTTTGTACTTTTGTAACATTCGGTGGTCGTTAATAATTAAGTGTAACTCAAGACTTCAGTGTTAAGTAAAACCGCAAATAAATACTTAACAAGTACAAAGAAGTAAAAGTCAACCGAAGATAATTAACCATTTCAGCGAATGCATTTTTAGTAGCGCGGTTCGGTTTAACTCTCGGTAAATCCTAAATCAAAACTCAAATCATCGACGCACAATAATTTACACTAATTTGACTGGATATTTCCACTCAATAGTCTATTAATAATCACTCAATAATCACTACAGTCAGTAGCCTGACACCGCTATTTATACACCCGGTGGGAAATATATGTAAGTCCAGAGTGTCACGCTCGAACCACGGTGTCGGGAGTTTTCTTCCTATATTACAGTATTAATTATGTCGTTTATTGTTTTATACGTAGTTTTTGTCAACGTTTATATTGCGTTTAGATATAAGTATGTATGTGTATATTACGTAAAGAGTTGCTTTCTTTTACTCCAAAACCTCCGTATTCCCTTATGTCCGAGTAACACATTGCGACTTTCAGACTAACGTTTTTTCCTCTGACATGAGGCGGGACGATTATATCGAATAAATTGCTCGATCTCGCGGGAGGAGAGTCAATCCAGTGTTTTGCTTGTTATTTTTTCCGCCAGAATCATATAACTTTAGAAGTCTACCTTTCGCTCGTGCATCTAATATCTAATTCGTATTTGACGTTTCGAATAAAAGCAAGTGACAACCACCAGCAACTGAAAAATCTCTGCACACCACAACACGTCTACTTCGATGCTTAATTATGAAAGGATGTAGACACTATTGTATTTCTTTGATCTTCGAAACTCTTTTCTGGAGTATATCCAAGTAACTAACTACACAGTTCATCGCTAGACTCTGATAAACTGTTCCGAATCAAACATTCCATATTATGCCAAAAATCGAATTTCCATATTTTTCTCTTTCAGTAAAAGCTAGGATATTAACAGTATTTTTTTTTATTAAATATTAAATTAAATATATATGCACATTATTTATATTATTCGGACTTTGTCGGCATATTTATTACAACGTTTCGGCCGTTGTACGCTCCCGTGGATGGAATGTCGAAATTAACCTTTATTTCGTTCACTGGGGTAGACTGCTCTAGTTCCACGTGCCATGTTTAATGGATGTCAGTTATCAGTTATCTCTTGTTAATGCCCCTCTAAAAGTTCTCCACTGCCTTAACCGGGTATTGAACTCATACTGGTTGGGTTCTTTCACTGGATATAACCAACGCCTTTATCCACTGTGCCATGTGTCCTCGAGGACATTGGATAAAGGTGTTGGTTAGATCCAGTGACAGGACCCAAAGAATGTGAGTTCAATACCCGGTTAAGGCAGTGGGGAATTAACAGGAGATAACTGATAACTGTTAACTGACATCCATTAAACATGGCACGTGGAACTAGAACAGTCTACCCCAGTGAGAGAAATAAAGGGTTCAGTTCTACATTCCAACCACCTGAAGAAGGTCGGAGCGTACAACGACCGAAATGTTGTAATAAATATGGCGACAAATATGAGGAATAGTCCGAATAATGTAAATAATGTACAACATGCCTCATCTCAGAAATATAGACAAATGTATATGCAAATGATACCACCGTTTATAGTTGCATCTAGATGACCAGAGTTTCGAAGCTGATCACTCCGCTGACAAACTCTCCCAGTTCGGAGGAAGGAATGCCCCGTAATCTTCAATACATATAATACAATTCCAATAACGTTCCGTAACCACAAAACAAACCTTTTATTTCTTCTAGTCTTGACGAAAGTTTGTAGACCCAATGAGTTTCCTTGCCTTGAACGTCTATTGTGAATCTACTGCATTCTATATCAATAGGAACACACATATATTCATGCAGACGGCCACATCACATTAAAAACCCGGTTCACTTATGTTCACCGAAGCTAAGCGACGACAAGCCTGGTCAGTAATTAAATGCGTGGCCGCTTGGAAATACCAAGTGCTGTTGGCTTGGATGTGCGTGTGGTGTAATGGATAATGACTCGAGAGATCCGAGTTCAAATTCCCATTGGATACGTTATATTCACTTACGCGCAAATTTCCTGAGGAATAATATGAATCCACCTTTTTCCCACCGCTATGGGTTATTTAGGAAAACTTGTATCACTAAAATATTATTGTCTCTGACAAAAGTTCTTATAATTTAAAAATATTTCCTGTCTTTCAATAAACTGCAAGTATCAGATCGCCCCCAAAAATGTGTATTGTTGTCATGTCAGGGCCCCCAATCCTCAATGTCCAGCACTGACAGTGTTCAAAATTATGAGTCATTGATTGTTTCCCACCCTACCAACTCTTTCCCCACAATCGAAATTTCGCAAGTCACACTTCATCTTCTCGCTGTTTCCATAGCAAACGTTCCGACGAGCTACAATCCTTAGATCCAACAGTTCAGGGGTTCAAAATTATATCGCTCTATTCAACGAAGGTGGTTTCAAATCATCATCATTCCCTTCGTCTTCCTTTACTCAGGAGGAAGCTTCAATTAGACAGATTCCACTTTTAGAGATTTGTAGAATGGTCTCTGGAGAGTATGTGTCTTCGATACTATCATCTTAAGTTCTTCAAATCTGGTGTCAAACATTATCTATCCTACACATTCTCATAATATGCACCACTTCATTCCCCGTTTACACAATTACAATAATCTTATTCAATAGCCTCCTAGATCTCTTGATCCTTGTATAGGATAAATAATAGTAAAAAATACTTTATCTAACTTTATCGAATGACTTTTTGAATACTAGAGATTCACCCAATAAAAGGGGGTTGAGAGCCACTGAAGTTATTAGATTTATTTTATCAAAACAGTGTATGACTGTGGGCTATCTTCATGAAGTGCTTTTTTGAATGAACGTGTGGCGCTTGGCGAAGGGACACATTTTTCCAAGAGCTACAAGGAATAATTTGTTTTGGATCGCCCAGATTCTCAAGAGGTCATAAAAGAAAAATTTGAAGTCAATCGATTTACAAATTTGTGAGTATTTTATCAGGAGTCCTAATATATTTCGCATATTGTGTAGTCGTGTTTGTTGCTTCCGTTGAATTTTGCTTTTTTGTACTTCTTCCATTATTCTCATACAATCTTTTTCATTTATTGACATTCATTTTTGTAGATTTCGTAAAAAAAATGTACATGTTTTCTGTACTTCAATTTTTTAATTTTTTTTGTGCTGCAGCTTTGTCCTTGAGTTGTTCAGTCGATGCACATTTCCCATTCAGCTGTTCCCTATTTTTTACCTATTTGCACTTATGCCTGATGCTTTTTATTCAACTCAATATACTTTGTGCCCTTTCTTACCATTATTTAAAGTTTCCCCTTCATTAGTCCGAGATTTTCCTTTATCTTCCATTTCTTCTTCTTTGGTCTTTTTCTCTTTTGTTTTCCTTAGCATGATTTCTTTTGATGTTTTCACTAATGCATCCCTTAATTCGTTACCCTTGGAAACCTCGACATGTTTCATACTTGTTCACAATTGCATTTTATTATAAATAGAGTCACTATGCATTTCTTTGTATTGGAGTTTCGATACAGATTTAGTATCCTTTAATTTATGTGCTATTAAACTAACTGTGAAAGGATCATCCTCTCAGTAATTAATTACTTATGTCTTTGTCGTAAAAGATTTACTAGGGGAGATAAGCAAGTTGAACACAGGGTAGATTACGCTAGACGTGGTCTTGTTCGTCATGCTACAGAATTAAAATACTGTCATAAAATCTCCATTCATATAATTGAATAGTTTCATCAGATTATCGACTTTCGTATGGATGTTATGTGTGTCGACTTTCTTTCATCTGTATACAACAGTCGTCTTGGATTAATGACAAAATCACCGCAAACAATTTAATCCGACAAAGAACTGTACCAAATAACAAAAAGAAAACCATATCATTTGAAGTCTTCTAACAGCGGCAAAAAGGGGAGCGCATGTAAACAAACGAGAAAATGAAATAATTTAGCCGCTAAATACACGAATGGAAACTCTTTTCGTTATTAGATAGTACTACTGGATGCAATGGGTGAATCGTCACCATTTTATATTTTTAATTTCGCGCATGCGCGTAGTTTACTTTTGATTTTGTTAACTGCACAGTATATTAGGGCCAGTTGGGCACCGTTTGTGAGTAAAAAGAGCACCATACGCAATTAACTCTTTCAGAAATTTAGAAACGATATACTATACTCCTTGGCATTCGCACCGGAAGCTCCAATACGGACATTTCAAAATGTTTGGGTAAACAGTGCTTATGATTCGGAAAGAGCCGGTTCAGTGTAATGGTGATTACATTGGTGCTTGATCACTAGTGATGGCGACGTTATGCATCCCTTCCATCTTCCCACGGGGGCCTTGAAAGGGTAGTACTTCCCTGGGTCAAGAATATGGCCGCTGAAAGACCCTAAGTCTGGGAACAGGACTCTGCACCATGCCACACAAGCAGGAAAACATAGTTATGGCTGCCAGACTATTTTCTGCAACTACATCATACTTAACTCCACAGATTAAAACCTCCTTCGATTAGTATGTGTTTGGCGCAGTTGATCGAGAGACCAACAAATCTTGTAACACCAAAGTTCAACTGAAAGCTAAGATTATGGGAGCATTCACCAAATTAAACAAGGACAGAATTCGAAGTCGTTTGCAACCAGTGCTTGAAGCTAATGGCGATTTTGTTTAATACATTTACTCTTTAGTACTTCAAGATAATTTCTATGTAAATTTGGTAAATATAACAGTTAAAACAAAATGTCTGTGTTATTTTCATTTTTGCGTCATTTAGACGATAATTTATCTATCGCACCCTGTAGAACATTTAAAAGACTTGAGATGTCTAATTTCCGGGATAATTATTTACATTATTCAGACTATTGTCTTCATATTTGTCGCCATATTTATTACGGCCGTTGTACGATTCGGCCTTCTTTAGTTGGTTGGAACGTCGAACTGAATCCTTTATTTCGCTCATTGGTGTAGACTGTCATGTTTAATAGATGTCAGTTATCAGTTATCTCCTGTTAATTACACCTTGAAAGTTCTCCACTGCCTTTATCGGGTATTGAACTCACACTCTTTGGTTCCTGTCACTGGATCTAACCAACGCCTTTATCCAAAGGATTCAGATCGACATTTCAACCAACTTAGGAAGGCCGGAGCACACAACGGCCAAAACGTTGTAATAAATATGGCGACAAAGATGAGGACAATAGTCCAAATAATGTAAATAGTGTACATAATACCTCATCTCAGAAACATAGACAGATACTTCCGGGATAACTGTTTTGAAAAGATGGATTTATTAATTTCAACCAATAGTAACATTAACTGTTTGTCTAGTGAATGCCAATTATTTCCTCTATATTTACGGTCAGTATTACCATATGTATTTTACCATTAGTATTACCATTCTTGTGCAAACTGCGTTTTTTGTATCTTTTTGCTGATAGACAAGTAGTTTGTCTTGCTCTTGAAGTCTCCTCTAGAGATTTTACAAAACTCAAACTGTCTTGGATATTTTTATTGATTGATTTGTTTTTTGCGGCTTATCAACACTTTGTAGGTTATTTACAGCCAGAAAATGTTTTGATTTTATGAATCTTTTTCTGAGATAATAATAACTTAGCAATACAATTTTTACTAATTAACACATAGTGATAAGAGGCGGATTCTTTCCTATACGAAAGGTGTTTGCGGATAAAGTAACATAACAAACACAACTGGAATTGGAACACGGTTCTCCGATTATAAATTTCGAACCATTATACATTACACCAACCGCACATCCAAGCCTACAGCACTTGGTATTACTAAGCGGTCACCCACCTAAATACAGGCCAGACTCGACGTTGCTTGACTTGGTATGGGTATCGGTTTTTCAAAGTGATGTTGCCCTAAGCCCAAGTGTCTTGGATATTCTTTGTAAAAAATGCTTGATATATCTTCGATATTTTATTTTGCGTTCGTTATTCGCTCCAAATCCTTAACTGAAAATATATTATTTTTCTTCTTTCTTAACTTTGTGTTTAGTTACCCATATGATGAGTATTTCATACTATCTAATGTCAGCCATTTTTTTTATTGTATTCAATAATGAACTATTTTTTCTCCATTGAAACCTGACACGGGAGCACATCTATCGGATCAACTGCAAATAAGCACTTCAGATCACTCAGTTTATTCTTGGGGGTAAACATATAATTTAGGGATCGGCCTAACTCAAAATTTTGAGCTAAACATCTTGAAGTCGATTGGACACCATAATTTACAGTATATTATCTTCCAATTTTATGTCACCCTGCTCTTTTGCCCTCTGCTGGAGAAAGATGGGTTTATTTTTACCAATGTCTTTACACTTCCACACATCTATCATTATTAATACTTTTCAATAATTATTTTATTCTGTATACAAATCACCCCCTCGTAATCTGAAATGAAGTTTTTGCATAATTTATTGTCGTTATTATTACTATCATTAGTAAGATTATTCTTAATGTAATGGGCGATCCAGAAAGTGACCATTTTTATACATATAAATTTTTCATTGTTATATAAATTCACATTGTGGGAAGCTGAAAGGATGAAGGAAATGTTCTTGTGAGACTAAAAAAAAAATAAAATAATCCAAAAATTCATTGATTATATCCATTTGTGGTGAGATGGTTAGGTTTGGTTTGGTTTGTCTTACGGCATATCAACCTCAATGGCTTATTTTAATGCCGGCAAAATTTCATTGTTGGTAATATTTTTCCAAAAATCTATTAGTGATAAAAATTTTCCTTTGCTGGTAATAGTTTTTTAAAAAAATGTATCATTGGTAATATTTGTTTTTCAAAAGTGTATTGCTTGTAATATTTTTTTTTTTTTTTGCAAAGAGTTTCTAGTATTAAACCTTATTTTTACACTTTCATCGTGTTTTGACCCGAATTTGGGTGTTAACTATTTGCCCGTGTCAGGGTGGACCTGGGAACATCAACAATTAAAAGGTGGTTCTACGCTCTTCAAACCCTTCTGATTAGAGGCCTTGCTTTTGGGCGTAGTTTATCGTCATACCCAGGACGTTTGTGGTGAGATTACGATATTAGCTTCAATCTTGTCAGTTCAGCTATGCTGAAGGGATATTCCTTCGAAACTATGACAAAAGACTTATCGTAGCTCTGGCATTTGCATAAAAGAAGGAAACGCCAACAGACAACCTACAGCACGTGGATATCGCTGCCAAAGTCCTAACTTGATGGACTAATCGCCGACTACGAGTTATTTCGCGCCAACAACGAGTTTGTTCGCAGAGGTACTTTTATACTTCAACTGAGGCTATAAATCAATTCATAAGAATTTTTATTGCCTATTATAAAGTTGGTGTGTGAGGTCAGATTTCGCAATTGACTTTTGGCAATCAACGTGTTAATGGTAAATATCAAACTATTTCAACTAACTCTTTCTGTAGACTATTTACATTATTCGAACTAGTGTCCTCATCTTTATTTCGCTCACTAGGGTAGACTGTTCTAGTTCCACGTGTCATATTTAATGGATGTCTGCTATCAGTTAACTCCAAGTTCTCCACTGCCTTAACCATGTATTGAACTCACACTCTTAGGGTCCTCTCACTGGATCTAACCAACGCCTTTATCCACTGTGCCATGTGTCCTTGAGGACATCGGTATATGAATTTCTAGGTATTATAGGCCTAATGTCTCAGCAACCTTTTTACCAGTGCTCATATTGCAATTTTTGCTGTTATTATCGCTTTTCTCTGGCACTGCTTATTACTGGTTCCCATATTGTATTCATTTCTATGCTTGGTCGGCTCAGGAGATTTTTGTGGCCTAGCAGAAATATAGACAGATGCCTCTTTCTGGTTGTCTGCAATTGGTCCGATGTAGTTCCTATTAGCTCTAAAAATGGCGTCACTAATATGTTCCGTTCATATTTTCCAAATTAGTCTGCAGAACCAGATCAGCATCTTTATAAGTCTCTTCATCTTTGAATTATCTACCATATACGAGATTAGGTAATAGATTAAACATTTTTCTTGTTTCTGAATACATTTTCTCAATTGTTAATAATTTGTTTAGTTTCTGCAAACGATATTGTTTGCTCTTCCTCTGCGCTTTCAGAGTTCTGTCACATTGTCCGCTGTCTCCTCTTATCCTACTTAGATATAATTTTTACAGTATGGTTCACTCTGTACAAGGTACGAGGGCCACACGAGGTAGAGGCTTACGCTAAGGGGTAGTGTATATAGATAGGAGGGGATGATAATTGTTATCTCTAGGCTTGAACGGGTTAAGATTGTAGTGATCGGGGAAGTATTCTCTTGGGAGTCTGTTCCACAGGGTGTGACTTGCAGAAAGAAGCTGTTTGAGTGGAACTTACTCCTTGTCGATGGAATACGAAGGGAATGTAGGTGGTTTGCTACTATATAAGTGTCATGGCGGGTCCGAGCCGTGAAAGTAATAACTGCAGAAACCAAAGAATATATTTCGTCCACTCACTTTTTATGGTAGTAGCTATAGAGAAGTAAGAGACTCGCCACATCCCGCCTGTGATGGAGAGGTCGGTCGGTGGAAAATAATTCTTCTACAATAAGGATTCAGAGACGCTTTTGAAATCTATCAAGACTGGAAAGTAAACTCTAGGCACTTCCCACCCAAACATGGAAACAGTACACTACTTTTGGCCTGATCAGGTTCTTATAAATGTAGACGATAGCATGAGTGGCGGTATAGGGAGCCGGTCATTTTTACCTGCATCTTTAGAAATGTATCGTATATAAGAATTCCACTTGAGGTCTGGTGTGATTTTGAGATCTAATATTCTCTCAAGCCAAGGTACCCCTTGAGGGTTCATTGATACTGGCGGTAGCTCGGGGTCTGATCGGCGGTGATAAAAATGTAGCCATTTTGATTTTCGAGGCATTGAATGTAACCAGCCATTTTTTCTCTCTGTTGCATGGTTTTGATACATCTAATACTCGCATCATGATCTGTCTCCGAATGGATAATAAATCCTCTTCTTTTCTTTTACATGCTTACTGAATAGCCTTTTCATTTTCCTTTATAAATTAGATATCAGTGACATCTACGTATCATATGATGTCAATATGATGCCCCCAGCTGGGATATTATACAAATAATATTTAGAGTTTTATTCAACTAAATGTTTCTATCCGTGTGTGAGTGTGTGTATGTATATATTTCCATATATGTGTGTATCTGTAGATAAGTGTATATGTATATAGTTATATGTGTATGTGCAATTGACACAGGGGTAAGAGTAAGTAGATGTGATTTATGTATGTGTTTTCGCGCGTGTACATATACACATATCTCTATCTATAAAATGCAGTATATGTGTGTCTGTGTAACGAATGCACGGCCGCAATTTTCGACGTATTTGCACCAAAATTTACATGCGCATGCTCCGAGTTATCAGGAAGGCCAAAACCGACATTGCATTTCCCAACTCCCATCGATAGTGGAAATAATCGATTTTTTCATGCTTCTGCGGCAGTTTTCATGTAGTTTGCGGCCATTTTCTACTGGCCAGAGTGAGAGCCTATAGCTGGCTTCCACGAATAGGTAGGAAGACTCTATTGGCCAGCGTTAGAGCCAACAGCTGACTGACACGAATGTTAACTAGCATGCTTGCATTCAAATAAAATCGATAGCTGCATTCGTCACAAGTGGGAAAAATTTAAATCTGCATGGCACTTTACTCCAATTGGCTCATTCGCTTGCTTAAACTCAACGTTGATTCTGATTCTGCAGAACTGGGTTGGGTGTGAAAATGTATTTGTTATTAACATTGTTTTTTCATTCGGTTTTTCCAGTTACTTGTCCTTTTTTAAAGCTGATCGTTTTGTGTTCATTTTGTTTAGTTCTTTTTTCGTACCAGATTTAATGTTTAGTATAGAGCTTAGAAAAAATTCGCAGTGTGAGATAGGTAAGAAGTAAGGCATGTAGCAACATAAGCACGGCAAAGAGCACTCCTTTAAAGGCAAGGAAGGGCAAAACTGTTTTAAGTCAAGTGATAGCGATTGCTGTATGAGTCGTACAATTTTTGAATCAAGCACAGGCAACACCGGGCCATGCTGCTAGTATATATATATATATATATATATATATATATATATATATAGAGAGAGAGAGAGAGAGAGAGAGAGAGAGAGAGAGAGAGAGAGAGATTATTCAGACATATATTGTTAAATATAACAGACAACGAACTTCTATTATGTAGCCGTTCATGAGTCGATGTAAGCTTCGACATGACTTTAATGAATTAAAATATCACCTATCGTTTTTTAAGTATTTGTTTGTCATTATATAATAATAATAATAATAATAATAATAATAATAATATATATGTTTGATAAAAATATACTTTTAAGGTATGCTATATTTATGGGGGAAAGCGATCACTATTAAAGATAGAGCATATGTACATATAAGAATGGACACTAATGTAAACACCAAATGTCAACAGTCTGTTTCATGCTTTAACGAAATCTTCGGGCCAATTCCTGAAGGTTATTACCTGGAGTATTGATTCCACCATGAAACAGAATATCGGCGCTTGTTGAACTCAGCGTCTACTATTATGTTATATTATTCTCCATCCATATGGCCTAAAAACAAATGTATCTTACGAACTTCGGCGGCACTGTCGTAGATGGTCTCATGAGGACAGAGATGGGGTCAGGAAGCCTAGGACAATCCGTCGGGGTCTTTTTATTCACTAGGAGAACCAACTTAAAAATGATTCTCAAGATAGCGAGTTTGAATGCGAGAGGCTTGAGGGATCGGAATAAGGGTACTCGCCTGCTTCGTGATCTCTTTTCCTTCGGCGTAGATGTGGCTACGATCCAGGAAACACACTTGTGATGTTGATGCTTGTGCACTCTCTATTGACTATGTATTCTATTCAGCATACGGGAACCAGATCATCAGAGGTGTTTCCTTGCTGGATTAACGTACCCTAGATACGAGAATAGAACTTGTCCATCTCAATAAAGTGTAGGTAACGGAAGGTACACACATCGATACCCGATCAGTATCGCCTGGGTCACTATGGAGAGGGGGTATGATGTTGAATGACCCTAAACCCCTAATGACCCTTGGCTAGAAACATCACTGATGATATATACTAAATCATCCAATAGATGTATTTTATGTTATAAACACATATGCGTCTTCGAACTTCTTGATGCTCTCCCGCAAGAACATAAATTTCAACACTAATATGTATATATATTTTTAAAAACATACAAATGCCTATCTAACTTTAATAGTTTTGTCTTGTTTTATGCGTGCGTTTAAGGTTGCTTGGCAAAACGCATAATGGTGTGCATTGTGATTTTTGTATGTTCCGATTAGTATCTTAATCTTTTGTGAGCAAGTTATGTTTCTTTTTTTTCAGACTGTAAGAGACTTTAGATGCAATTGTCAACTGAAGAGTCTAGCAAAAATCGGAGAAAAATCAAGAATCTGAGAAGATCTGACATTTTATGGAAGTAAAAACGATCGTTAAATGTCACCGAAACGTACAGCGAAGCAGAGATAATACTTTATTTTATCGTTCGCTATTTGATTCTAAGAGTCGGGGAAAATATTTATAAGTGAGATATTTGTTGTAAAAGGTCAGTGGTAATCTTTTTTTTTTATTTTTAGTAAAACATATTTTTCTCAAGTGACTAAGCAAATACGTCATTTTAATTTCTAGCTAATGACTCGTTATTTAGAGCAACCGCAATAAAAACACTCTTCCATTATTAACGGTAATTAATATATAAAGTGATAATAATATGCAATGCAAAACAAGATACAATGTTCTCTTAATTTATTAGATTGAGTTATAAATAATTTCTATTTTTATTTATCAAATATATTATTAAAAAAATAGAGTAAAATTACATTTATTCACTTATATACTCTCAATTATTTGCAACTTATCAGGCAGCTCTTTGACACTTTTTGAGCTGTTTTTTTCCTAAGATTCTTCATGATATATAAAAATTTATTTATCGTTTTCGCATACGTTTTCAGTAAGAATTTGAAGATTTTCAGTGATTGATTGATTCGTTTTCTACGGCTTATCAACCCCTTTACAGGTTATTTAAAGCTAGAAAATATTTCCAGATCATAAGAATCTATCTATCTATCTATCTATCTATCTATCTATCTATTTATTCTGTTTGTATCTATCTCATTCATTCTGTTTCTATCTATCTATCTATCTATCTATCTATCTATCTATCTATCTATCTGATTTATTCCGTTTCATTCTATCTATCTATCTATCTATCTATCTATCTATCTATCTATCTATCTATCTATCTATCTGATTTATTCCGTTTCAGTCTATCTATCTATCTATCTATCTATCTGATTTATTCTGTTTGTATCTACCTCATTCATTCTGTTTCTATCTATCTATCTATCTATCTATCTATCTATCTATCTATCTATCTATCTATCTGATTTATTCCGTTTCAATCTATCTATCTATCTATCTATCTATCTATCTATCTATCTATCTATCTATCTATCTGATTTATTCTGTTTGTATCTATCTCATTCATTCTGTTCCTATCTATCTATCTATCTATCTATCTATCTATCTATCTATCTGATTTATTCTGTTTGTATCTATCTATCTCATTCGTTTTTCTATCTATCTATCTATCTATCTATCTATCTATCTATCTATCTATCTGATCGTGAGATGCTGGTTCGAATCTCGCCATCGTCGATCTGGGTCTGGGTATGTTGAAATAGGTTATATATGTGAGCAGGCTTTTTTCCCGCAGAATTCGTCACCCTCTAGAAGGCACAAAGGTCACTCGAGGTAGAGAGTTACCACGTAAAAGGTAAGGGGGCCATTATCAAAATATGTGGGGAAGATAAATGGTTAACCCTCGACTTGAAAAGGTTAAGATTGGGAAGTAAAAGTAATTAGCTAGACACCCAAACATGCCCTGATATCTCTCTCTCTCTCTCTCTCTCTATATATATATATATATATATATATATATATATATATATATAATCAGCGCTATGAAAATGCATGAATTATCTCTAGTTTCAAAAAAACTACTGGAGTAGAGAAATCCTCTTTAATTCTTTAATATACTCATTAAAAATCCTTTAATATTTCTTGATTTGAATATTTTTTTATATATAAAAGGAACGAAGCCAAATAAGAAGAATCTCAAATGCAATGTCCTTTTCAGCAAACACATGATTAACACATTCGCCGTCCACTTGCGGCAAATGTATTATTTGCGCAACAAGCCCGTCGCTCGGCAACACCAGTTGCATGAATAAGAAAACGCATGAAAACTTTCATCAGTGAAAATTCTCTTATCCTTCTGTCCAAACCAATTTTAAGCGAATTATCCACATACGAAGTGTTCCAAATATTCATAGGAGTTGAATATCGCTTTCTCTTGAGCGGAAGATTATAACAAACGCTACAGACGCTCAACATTTCGAAGTTTGCTCAATTTCAACCAATGCAACCAAGCGTAAATCGAGTTAGATGCAGGTCTCAACCTTGAACATTTCTTTGTCTTCCTTTCTCCCATTTTATGTCTCCTGTTATTTTCGTACTTTGGAAAATGACCAGAAATACCTGGCCGCCATTACTGCTACCTCGAGAAGTCACATAATCTTGCTGAAATCCCTGCTATTTAGCTATATTTATTCGTTTCACTTTTCAAAATAACAAGTCAGTTAATCTGACGCAGGCGGCTCGGACAGTGTAACCTATCGGCTCGGAGCGTGATTTCGGTGTTCAATCCCCACTCAATTCAGTTTTGATTTTTGTTTTACGGCGCATCAACCTCAATGTGTCATTTAATGTCAACAGCTTTTTTTTTCCTGGTAATACTTTTGTTTTGTTAAATATTTATTTCCGTTAATATTTTTTTCCTCAAAAACGTATAGCTGGTAATATTATTTTTCAAAATACGTATAGCAGGCAACAATATTCTTTCAAAAAAACGTATAGATGGTAATATTTTTTCAAAAACGTATTATCAGAGGCCTTGTTGTTGGACGTAGTTTATCGTCATACCCAGGACGCGGATGTAGTTTATCGTCATACCCAGGACGCGGATGTAGTTTATCGTCATACCCAGGACGCAGATGTAATTTATAGTCATACCCAGGACGCCTGAATTCCGTTTCTTTCAGTTCACGTCGATATCTTTGAAAATGGCATGAATCCAACTCCCAACAACTTTTGTTTAAATAGCAGGGTAGACTGAGTAATATTGCTTTGGTGTGGTAACCAGAAGAAAAACTAAATCCAAAACGAGCTTGAAGAGGGACAGGTTCCGACAGGTTATCTTGCCCAAGTGACACCACAGATATTCTGGCTGCGATACATTTACGGGCCCAATAAATTACAGGACTTGTGAAGTTATTTGCCCAAATTATTTCAAATGAAACCTTACATAAATTATATAAATTTACAAGCTATTTTCATTAAAACAGTTGTAAACTATTATTAAAATATGGAATTACTTATTTTAAAAAAGCGACGAGAAAGCCTTTTAAATGGCATGATCTTAAAGGGCGTAGTCAATTAATATCCTCCAGAAATTCAATTAATATATGTGAATTTTCATGATTTGGGGATAAAAACAGTGGAGTAATTTCCTGTTTGATTCAACTCCCGGTTTGGAATTCAGTGTTTTGGAGAATTCTTAATCGGTTTGATGAGGTGGGATCGAATCTTCGATTCTAAAGAAATAAATATCACCATGGTCTTTTAAGTGTTCGTTTTCATTATATTAATTATTGTTTGCACTGTTTTTGACATCGAGCTTTCTCTAGTTTTACATCCTTTTTGGAATATATCAATACGGATTACTAAATATTATATATATATATATATATATATATATATATATATATATATATATATATATGTTGTTAGCCCAAAATGCATATTCTGTTATAAATATCCAGAAACAATTGATCATCTTGTATCAGGTTGCACGATATTGTCACCCACTGAATATAAAACCCGGTATGACAGAGTGGGCCAATATCTGCACTGGAAAATATGCAACTTCTACGGGAAAGAAACTGAAAGAAACTGATATGAACACCACCCAGACCCGGTTACGGAGATAGGCCCTGTTACAATTCTATCGGACTACACAATACACACTGACAGAACAATCAAAGCCAACCGCCCAGACATTGTTATTAAAGACCACAAAGAAATACAAAAAAAATTATTCCCAAGAGTACAGCACCCACCTTACGAAGGGCTTCAGTTATGTAAAATACTTTCTTTTTTTTTTTGGTCAGTGGAAAATGTCATGATGCCATTTCTAACATTAGGTCTCTGAGCGGGACCCGAAAAGAAATGTTTACACATCAGAAATCAAAGGAAATAATAATAATATTAATAATAATAATAATAATAATGATCAGTTCATAAAGTGAAAGTTAATCATGTATAATAATAAATTTTTTGGTCATCCATAATCCAATTGATAATGTTTTAATTTGCTTGAGAATTTGATTTGTTTAGAAAAAATGTCGCTGTTTGCGAGGAACATGTAAATATAAGTGAAGCTTAATCACCTAAAATTGCCCGATAGACAATGGCATTTATCTAATGTTTATTTTCTTTTAACAGTAAAGATATCGTATCTTAATATACTGTTAGTTATTGCTTGATTAACATGTGGAAGATAATATTTTGAACATAAATTTTTAAAGTTCATTTACAAATCATGTTTATGAATCGCTATATAATGACATGTAACAGAAGTCGAGACCTAAATAGAAGGCAAAAAAAGCAAATCCGACCGATTTAAAACTATTAAGGTGTTAAACTGATTAAAGCAACTATCTGGGGAAACCGTTGAAAAATACATCAACTTAAAACTTAAAATTCTTTCTTCTTGAAGTTTGGTATCGTTTTCATTGCATATGAAAGCGTTTGTTCTTTCATCAGTTTTCTTGCATTAAAAACTGGAATTAAAAAACACGTTCCCATTTAACAGACACGCGCACTTACACGCTCATAGCCACACACACACACATACACACACATATAGCCAGAGTAAGAATAGCTAACCACTCGTATTCGAGGATACCGGTCTACTAGGGCAGGAAGTAAATCCCTATTGTAGACACTCGCTCAGGCACATTTGTGTTTGCTCAACATCCACCTGTGGTTCATACTGCAACTAAGATAAACAGATCTTAGTTACAGTTTCTGGGAGAGAGCGCGTCATGTAGCGTGATGAACAATTTGAACAAGGCTAGCATGCTCGACACTCCTCGGCCACGATGACTTGTGGTTTCGTGCTAGCACAGCTAGCGACGCTATCAGTCTCCCCAATTTCACTCACAAGGTTTGGGTCAATCTGTGGTATGCTTTTCAGGTACTTTCCAAAGGTACCTCACGCCGGGATCGACCTGGATCCAGTACGATATCATCAAGACGTCGCCTTCCTGTCAAATCGACCATGGCGAGATTCAAACCCCAGTCTCGTGGTTAGAAAGCAAATGTTCTAACCACTCGCCCATAACATATAGTCAAACAGACATAGATACATACAGACACGAATATATACATAGTCAAACACACACAAACACCCCATACACGGATAGCGACCCACACACATAGTGACACAGACATAACATACACACACACGCATACACTGAGATATACACTCAAATACACAGAGCCATACACATATGCAACACACACAGGCACACACACACATAGCAAGACAGAAACACATATACGCACAGACACAAAACGGGAGAATACAGCAAACTTGAAACTACTTTTTCTAAAGATGCTTCTCTGGATTCCGTAATCAATATTAGAATCGAAAAAGCGAGCAAAACCTTCGGTAAACTGGAAAACAAAGGACATATCAATCGACACAAAGATCAGTGTCTAGCATCCGTTCGTTTTGACAGCACTTGTATTTTCTTCAAAGCGATGAAATATATCGATATGATCTCGGAATCTTGGAAAGGTTTCATAAAAATGCGCCATTGCCATATATTTAAAATCAAGTGGTAGCCTTTTGCACCAGACAAAACACCAAAACACATTCATTATCAAGTGCGCGGGGCAGGACATCTCAGGATGAGAAAAACCTGTTTAGCGAAGAACGCATTCTATGTATGAGGCCCAGATACAATGGCAATAAAGGTTTCAAGTGTGTTAAAGAAAACGTGAAGATTCTGAAATTATTGTCAAAAACGTAGAATAAGTAACAGAGAATCAGTCTGGTTGGAGTTTTTGATGGTTGCACTCGCTTTCAGGTTAAAAGGGTTCAGCATTCGGGGTTAAAAAGACGGTAAGTTATATAGACTCAACGAGAATTTATGTAGACTCGACCGCAAAAGATAGTACGTCATAAGCTGAGGATGTAATATCTCGTGCTGGGTTTTGTACTCATCAAAGATCGCATAATAGCCGGTAATCTAATGTCGACTGAGCGACAAATGAGCGTGCAACGGTGGGGAAAGTGACTTTCTAAACTCTTCAAAACCTTTTGTGTGTCAAATATGTAAAAATGGTATGCAGGAAAGAGGTTGGATTGCAAAAAGCATCTGCAGGCCAATAGGGGATCAGCTGGTCTTCATTTGTAAAGAAGTAGCATTTATCACACACACACACACACACACACACACACACACACACACACACACACATATATATATATATATATATATATATATATATATATATATATATATATATATATATATATCCAATAATATCCAAGAACAGAATTGCGTCTACGGAATAAATTCCAATAACCAACAAATATTATTCTTAACTTAATTTATACGAAAATTATAACATAAAAATGTTATAAAAACACTACAAAAATAGCCATTTTGTTTAAAACACTTGTGTTGTCTTCCCAAGTGATGGTTTTGAATATATATATATATATATATCTGTGTGTGTGTGTGTGTGTGTGTGTGTGTGTGTTCGGAAAGGAATTATCTATTTCACCGTTATTAACCTCTCAAAGCAGAACCAAGGTTGAATGGTAAAAACTGCGTCGAGAATTAGTTCATTTTTTTTATCCGAATGTATATCCTTTACAGTACATTTCGCAATTTAACCCAATAGTTAAATATTCACGCACCGTGAAATAGATATTAAGGACATCGGACTGTATAGAGAAGACGGGCTCATGGTAGTGAGGAGTTCTACTAGTTTTAAAATAGAGAAAATTTGAAAAATTATATTTAGTGAATTTAAAAATCTTAACTTAAAGATAACAGTCTGTACTAAATTGAAAAGGGTAAACTTCCTCGACGTAACACTATATTTAGCAAACAACACATACCAACCTTATAGAAAACCAAATACTAACCCTTTATATATACACCCGAAGTCAAACCACCCTCCATCAATAATTAAACATATACCCTCTGTTAGACATTTTCATGACGGTCGTCTTCGAGTATAGAATCAACTTTGCAAAGGATGATGTCATGGAGTTTTTGTATTCTGAGGTAGCCCAAAAAATACGTCTCCCATAATTCATATCTCGATTCATTCCCGTCAAAATAAATCGTGATCTGGGCTTCATAACCTATGTTAGACATTTTTATGACGGTCGTCTTCGAGTATAGAATCCAGAGGTTGGCAGTGAATATTTCGGAGACAGTAGGAAAGCGTAGTGCAGGTTCGCAGTGAATATCCCAGCAAAGTAGCAGAGCGTAGTTCTTCCGTCTGTCATGTTCGCCGGACAAGTTGCTTCTGGTCATTCCGGTAGGAAAACAAAGATGGCCGCCTTTATACACGACGGATACAGTGTTGTGCGGCTCCTGATTGGTTAATCTTCTACTGGTAGACTATAAAGGGAAATAAGTCATTCTGACTCGCTCACTAGTTATATGTATTATATACACAAAAAAACCGTAACACCCTCATCAATAGAAAATAAAATCAGCATAACAAAGAAATCTTCCAACAACACAATAGCTTTTATAACGCTGCCCTAAAAAATAGTGGTTACAAGAATGCAAACATTAACTATAGAAACAATTGCACTAGCCAGAAAAAAAAAAAAAAAAACAGGAAAAGAAAAATCATTTGGTATACCCCTCCGTTCAACCAAATGGTTAGTATTAAACTAGGACAGAAATTCCTAGCTTTAATTGATAAATACTTCCCCACCAATAGTAGGCTTAGTAATATATTTAATAAGAACACCCTAAAATTGAGTTACAGCTGCACTGAAAATCTAGAAAGTATAATAAAAAAAACTGAACAAACCCCCATACCTGAATAGTATTAATAAAAACCCTACACTTAAATTAGACAATAACAGTGAAAAATTGTGTGATTGTAGAAACCCAAAAGACTGCCCATTGGAAAATAAATGCTGCGTCAAATCTTTGGTATACCAATGTACTATTTCATCCACTGAGAGTCCTAATACTAATATGATATACATTGGGTCTACGAAGAATGAATTTAAAGCCAGATGGAGGCAGCACAAGAGCTCTTTCAACAATATAAATAAAAAAAATCAGACTTCTCTATCTAAATATTTTTGGCATTTGAAGGAAATAAATAGGACACCTAAAGTAAAATGGAAAATTATAAACAGGACTAGAACTTGTAAAACTTGGGATGACCCATGACCTTTGTGTCTCCATGAGAAACTGCACATTATTAAGTTTCTAAGTAATAAAAATGTATTAAACAATAGACATGAGTTAACGGTTTTTTGCCGACATCATCAAATCTTTGCATTGAATAATTAGCTTAAAAACAAACATACAATAAAATAATTTTTATAATCCATAGCCCTAATAAATAGTTTAAATACCATACAAAAAAAAGGATAACCCTTTATAAAGTCGTCAAAAAACAAATGTTACGGCAGTTTTTATATACGCAAAACACTTCCATAAAGTAATAAAATAAAAAAAATAAATAAATCTCCATAGACACGTAAACCAGACTAGGCGAAAACATCTTCCGTTTTAAATTTAGACAATCCCACCTTAACCTGACTTGACATCTATGAATGTAACTTTATACGGATACAAATTATTAACACGCAACACCCCTACCAACTTAAACAATCGCTCTGGCTGTTACCATGGAAATTTTGATTTCAATTATGAATATGCTATTAAAACATGTAAATTTCAGAAATAAGTTATTCCAAAAAAAATTTCGCTTGAAGATGGAACAGAGCTTACTTTAATTCAATTTAATTCAAATAATTATATTGAAGTTTTCGGCTCTTGTTTTGAAACACATGAGACCTCTTATGTAGCGTGTTGGAATCATATTTTTTAAATAAATAATTATATATATATATATATATATATATATATATATATATATATATATATATATTATTCATTTTCAACTGCACTTCGACGGATGAGAATCGAAAACCCGTCGAAGTGAAGTTGAAAATGCACTGAAAGCAATTTGCATCTTTTGTACTGAGTAAAATAGTTTTGTCTATATGATAAATCATCGCATATATATATATATATATATATATATATATATATATATATATATATATTCATGATATTCATTTGTCTATTGTAAACGGATGCCATGAAGGCTAATACATATCAGCTGTGGTTTTAAATGTTTAAGAATGGCGCCTGTGACATATTCGACAAGTCTCGCTGTGGAAGCTCATCTGTCCTGCATTTTTGAAAGCAACAATTCGTGTCAAAATCTTGTTCTTTCAAGAGCATATAAAGCGTATTGGAAGAAGATGCAAATGAAGATTTTGGATTCACCATGAGCTTTTTCTTGCGGATCCAAAATAACGATTCAAAGTTTCTGCCAGTTTTTTCTTATACAAGAACGTCATCCTTTTATTCATCCTATGTAGGACGATGAACTACACCCGATAAAAAGGCGTCAATTCGAGAGGTTTTGAGGGGCATGAAATAAGCTCTTAATCGATGTTGTCCTGACCCAGTGATTCCCAGATAGAGCTAAATAGTTTCGAAATCAAGACTTAAATCTTAAAATTTAACTTGAAAACTTAACCTTGACATTCGCAGCTCGGTTCCATTCTCAAGCGATTCTAAGAATAAATTACGAAAAAAAAAAAATGGATTTACTCTATTTTTAAGTTAATTTACCGGTGTTAAAAGAAGTCCCATTTTTTTCATTTAGGAGGTGTTGGCTTTTGTTTACGAATAACGAAAGCATCTGTATTTTTGCATGGCATAATTAAACTCGGTTAATATTGTGTGTCGGTTTAAGATTTGTGTCTGACTACACTGATTTTCTTATTATCATACTTATTACACACACACACACATATATATATATATATATATATATATATATATATATATATATATATATATATATATATATATATATATATATATATATATATATATATATATATATATATAAAATACGTACACATGAAAAAAAACTGTCTTAACTGGCAACTGAGTCAATTTGACACTTTCCCACTGGCCGTGACTGATAAAATATTCCTATTGGTCTGATTTAATAAATTTCCTCAAGAAAAAAAAAAAAAACGCATCGTCATAAAAGTTTTTTGTATTTTCATTTCTGTTATTAATATTGTTTTTGGAGCTAAAAATTATATATATCTTCATTTTATACACACACACTCACACACATTCACACACACACACACACACACACCCACACACACGCACACACATATTCATTTGAAGTAATAAAATGTCGGATTAAAAATAAATCCATTATTTCTTTAGAAATTTCTTACATATAAATAATGAAAGTGAAGTCTGAAGATCTAAAGAAAAATAAAATCTCTGGTGAAATAAATTATAACTAATGGAACCTTAAAGTGGTCTGTTTTTTCTTTAAATTAACACACACGTACACACACAAGCACATACACACACACACACACATATATATATATATGTGTGTGTGTGTGTGTGTGTGTGTGTGTAAATGAGAAAAAGGGCAAATGGAGTAAAAATCCATAGTTCGTAACATTTACTTTTTAAAAAGTGCTTCATAGAAAGTAGAGCAATATATTATTATTATTATATTTTTATTATAAGAGATTATAATGAAACATTGTTAAATCGCAAACAATAAAAATGTTTTTATTATAATCTCTTATAATAAAAACATAATATATATATATATATATATATATATATATATTTGTATATCGTAAACACATTTTTTTTATTAACTATAATGAACATGTTTATGTTAAGCCATTATTCAATTAATATCGAATAGAAGCGAGTAAATGAATTTGCCGTAAATTCTTGTAGTATTTTGATTACTTTCGACCATCGTAGACAATTTTCAATGAAATAACGTGTAATTCCAAACGTAGCTAACGGAGTGTTTAACGGTCCAGTGCTCATATGCTACGATGATAGGATACATTTGCTTCAAAGATATTTTAAAACTTTATTTATGGTGACGTCTTTGATTTGAAGAGCTTGGAAAATCTTAATTTTTTTTAATCATAGTTATGTTGTTTCTTCGACCTTAATGTGGCAGTAATTAGATGGTGCAACATGAATTTGTGTTATATATAACTTCCAAGTTCATCTTCATTTATATATTGCTAAGACAAAGAATTAGTGTAAATTATGAATATGTAAGCATGAACACTGTAAAATTCGAAGAAATCTACCTACGTAAGGGAGGTAATTTATGTAAATTCATTTTAAAATTGTATATACGTGTTTTAAAATTGTGTTTTAATTGCAGTTTTTAACAATTAGATTTTAGATATTTTTAAACATTGCTGTTATAAACATTTTAGAATTTTATTTCTATAGTTTTAATTGACTTTATTTATTTTTGGCCGCAAACGGCCTTTCAGAATTTTTTTTTTGGTAGAGTATAGTTATATTATCGATTATATTTCTCTAAATTATGAATGTGAACGGGAATTTTTTTAAATGTTGGGAGACTGAACTATAATCATACATATGAAGTATAAGTCTCTTTGACAAAGTCGTGGTCGTAAAACCAACAGATATATTTGATTTTTTGTTAGAGATACAATCTCACAAAGGGCATTTAAATTGATATACGATGTTGTTTTTTTTGCAAAACACTACATGACGGAGAATTATTATTACATATTAGTACTTAAATTTTTTTAATCTCGTTTGTAGTTAGAATGTATTTAATTGTGGTATAGTAGGTTGATACACATTTGGGAAGATTATATATATATATATATATATATATATATATATATATATATATAATTTATGTCGTGTAGTTTAATTTATAAATTACTAAAAATTTAATTTATAAATTTATAATATTTAATTTAAATTATAAACTATATTAGGTCTTCCTTAAATACGCAGGTACTTTCGACAGGTTTTCTTGACATCATCAGGCATGGAAACCTGTCGAAAGTACTTGCATATTTAAGGAACTAATACAGTTTATAATTTTGAAAAACAAGGATCATAACATTCATCGGGTGGTTAGTGGGTTAATGCAGTTCTAAAATTTACTAATTAATTTTTAAAAGTGAATTCGCCATTTTATCTCATTAACTTTAGTAGTTTAATTTTGTATGAATGATTAATTGTAATATATATATATATATATATATATATATATATATATATGTATGTATTATTTTTATAGATATTATTTATTTCAGTAAATGCTATGATTTTTTTTTTATTAAACAGTAATAATTACATTTACCGGCTTGTCTGTTCGAGAAATTTCGTAGAAAATATGTACTTTACGGGCAGGAATCGAACCTGTAACTCTAATTGGAGCCATTATTTAATCTGATGTACTGTTAACTATTCAACCACAAATCTGATTGGCATTAGGATTACAGGTTCGATTCATATCGGACAAGCAAATATTTTCTACGAATAGTCTCTCATATTCAGGCCAGTTAATGCATTTTTCACTGCTTAATTAAACAAAAGAATATTTCCATAAATTATATCTATAAAAATAATGTATAAATAGAAAATATAGTAAATAATTGTCGGACTTAATCCAATTCATATATATATATATATATATATATATATATATATATATATATATATGTGTGTGTGTGTGTGTATGTGTATGTGTGTAAGGACAATAGGAAAACTGTAGATTTATATAGTGTTTTCGTCCAATGTGTATTTTCTCACGGCAAACAAATTTCGTTATTGCCGTGAAAAGTCTACATTGACGAAACGCGTCGGCGAAATCTACAATTTTCTCATTGTATTTTTCCTTAATACATATTGTTTTTTTTCTACAAGTTATTTCTGAGAAATTCTTGCATATATATATATATATATATATATATATATATATATATATATATATATATATATATACGGACGAAAACACACACACACACACAGGCGAAGGAGAGATATATGGTGAAACGGGCTGAGTTAATCAAAGTAAACAAAATGAATTGCAATATCCGTGAAATTGTTTCTGTTTTTGTTGGCAATTTAGACATTTCAAGAAAACGAAATTTCGGAAATATTCTAAGAAATTTGATTGTAGCAGAAAAAGTTTGAAACCGTGAAATTAAATTAAGATAAAGGACAGCAAAAATAATGAAAAAAAAACACATTTATTGAACCAAAATTAAACGTGCAAAAAATCGTAGAGAAATATACAGGTTATTTGAAAAATTAAAGAATATAATAGACAATCGGAGGAAGAAAAGGGAGAGAGGAAATGAAAGACTAAAATAGAAAGAAAAATAAATAGACAAAAGAATGAAAATATGAAAGAAAGAAATAATTAAAAAAAGAGGGATAAAAAGACAAAAGTACAAATAAACGGGCCAATAGAATAAAAGAGAAAAGAAGGAAAAAA
Organism: Acanthosepion pharaonis; assembly: GCA_903632075.3. NCBI lineage: Eukaryota > Metazoa > Mollusca > Cephalopoda > Sepiida > Sepiidae > Acanthosepion > Acanthosepion pharaonis. Next base: position 3,460,612 of record CAHIKZ030004566.1, on the reverse strand, counting down.
AAAGAAAGACAGAAAGAAAGTGGGAGCGATAAAAGAAAAAATAAAGAAAGAAGGAAAATTAAAAGAGAAACATATTAAAGCTAAGGAAATATATACAAAAAAGAAAATGGTAGAGATAAAAAAAAGAACGAATGAATAAATATAAAAAAGTTAAAGAAAGAAAGAAAGAAAATAAAAATAAGGAAAAAAATAATGAAAAAAATGAAAGAAACTTGAAGAAATGAAGAAATACAAGGAAAAGACGGAACGAACGAAAAAATGAAAAAAATAAAGAAAAAAAAAAGCTAAAAAACGAAAGAAAGAAAAAAAGAAGATAGGTAGAAATAAAGATAAGTAAAGTTCCTGAACATTTGTATGGAATGATAATTGATGTGGAGCCAAAGTTGGGACTATAGAAGTAAAACACGGAACACGGATTAGATGTAAGAAAGATATAATAACAACAGGTTACAGAGATAGTGTAAGCGGAGCTTGCTATATGTTAGTGTCTAATACTGGTAGTCGTACGCGGCTCTCTCTCTCTCTCTCTCTCTGGTGTATACGGGCGTACGTATGGTTGTGTGTGTTTGTGCGTATGTGTGAGTGTCTGTGTGAGAAAAATAGAGTGTCTATGTGTGTACGTGCGCGTTTTGCAAAGTATGTAAAAAAGTTATAATATCGGATATAACAATAATGTTGCAGGCTGTCTTCTCGTTATGGCTTCTGGTCCGCTGATGGCGAAATAAAATTAAAAAAATCTCTTTTCGCTGTAAACATTGGTCAATGAAAAACCAAAATCAAAATTGACATGAGAGAAAAATAACGTGTGAAATGCTATTTATTTTGGTAGATCAAGACGAAAGATAAGGAAAAATAAAGAGGGACATGGATACTCCCACCCCCGGGTTCGATGTTTGTAAACCAGGAATTATTTGTTTTTTAAGTTATTGAGGCGTTTCAAAAATTGTCCCTCTCTTTCTTTCCGTATTTTTCTCTTCTTTTTTCTCTCTCTCTCTTTTTCACCCCCCTCTCTACCTCGATCGACACAAAGAATAAACGGTATATATTTTTATGTTTCATGTTTGACTTAAAGACACGATGACTTCACTGTTTTACAACGTTTCCTTTCCTATTTAAATTATTTCCTTTCGGACTATTATCCTCATCTTTGTTGTTCACATAACAACGATTTGACCGTTATTATGCCGTCCAGGCTTCCTCAGTTGTATATCGATCTACAGGTAATCCTGAACGGAACTCTTTATTTCATCTACGAACGTAGACTGTTCTTGTTCCACTGCCCATGTCTAGGGATATTGTCTAGATCTTATTCATAGTTATGGTCAATTAGTACTTGCCAGTTTCTACTGAGTGCAAGTAAACACTGCCCGAGCAAGGAATTGAACTCACAACCATTATGTCACCAATTATTTTATCACTAATAAGCGAGGAACGATCATTTTGCTTAAAGACTTTTAGCAGCACAAAGACTGTTTCTCTCCTTTTATTGCTTTATATAATGTAAATCTGTATCTGATTATGCCTGACACAGTGGCCGGCCCACGGATTGAACCCACAATCGCTGTCATCAAATTCAATAACCAACTCTTTAATTCAATAAGACATAATTCCGTTTACGTCCCTTTTGACAGTTATATCAGCGTTTCATTGCGTTTATTTTCGAAGTCGCAGCTCTGTTTGAATAGAATAACAATAAAAATGCATCTTCGGTATTTCGTTTACAAATATGTTAATTATTAATTATATTTTAATTATATATTAATTATTACTAATCAAACATATTAATAAATGGTGTTAAATTTTACCACATCTTTTTTTCAAAGTGTTTTATATTTTAAAAATCAACGGTTTCTGAAAAGCATGAATTGATTCAACTATTTTATCTAGCATAATCTGGAGTCAAACATTTTTGAAAAGTGGACCCATTTTTGTACTGTCGTGTTCTTGGTGGCATTTTGCTAAACACTGAAAATTCTGAAACCACGTTTGTTAAGAAGAAATATAGGAGGTGCCAGAGATGTTGTATAGGTCTATATATTCGGGCTTATTTTATAACTCTCTATCACGAAATTTTGTTTGATAAGGTTTCAATGCAAGTCATTTCGTCAATTTTATATGTCTTATACATTGTCAGTGGCGTTTACATGTGGCAAACGTGGGTTTCAAACGAACATCCGGAAGCTAGATAGGTTTTCCTGGAACAAATTCCATGTAACACTTACACGAATGGTAGTTGTATTATCAATAAACACCTCACCACGTGGAAATACACAGAGTGTAAAAGAGAAACGACAATCTGAAACAGGACAGTTTTATATCACGGCCTGGAATGACTGTTTCTTAGCCACCAACACTCGTCAGCCAGTGGCCAAATTGAGATTGTCTTTTTGTTGTAAACTCTGATCAATTAGAAGCTAAAATTAAAACTAATTTGAGAATAGAGTGAATACTATATATTTGGTCATAACACTCCAAATAACAGAATTTATACGAAAAGGTAGGTTGACTGATTGAGTCGATTCGTACGGTTTATCAAGCCATAGCAGGTTATTTAAAGCCAGAAAATATTTTTTAAAGTTCAGAATTTTTGTGTAGGAGGCGGTTATAATGATTTAGTTATAAAAATCTTACTAATTAATCCATAGCTTAGGGGAAAGAGGTGGATTCATACTTAATCAGAATTTGATAAACAAACAAGAAATTATAATGTGGATATAAAATGGGGGATCAATTCTATATTAAAATCAATATATAATATGATACCCAACTTTTGTGATAATTTAAACTAATCTAAAAAACATGATTGTGTAGCTAATCAGTATTTGATTGATTGATTTTTTTTTATCTACGGTTTATCAAGACATAGCAGGTTATTTAAAGCCAGAAATTATTTTTTAGAAGGCAAGAATTTTTTTATGGGGTCGGGGGAGATAATAAGGATTTAGTGATACAAGTCTTACTAATTAACCCATAACTGGGGGAGGAGATGTGGAGTCATAAATTTCACACTGGTATTTGCGCGTTAGTGAATATAAAATGGAATTGGAACTCGGCTCTCCGATTAACAATTCTGAGCCATTATCCACTACATGACACACACATCCAAGCTGAAAGCACCTGCTATTCCCAAGTAGTCACCCATTAAGGTACTAGTTGCTTAACTTCGCTGAATATACGGGACCAGATGTAGCCGTAAACCTGCCGGAAACAAGATAATCCATCAGAAGCACATGAGAAAGAGAGAGAGAGAGAGAGAGAGAGAGAGAGAGAGAGAGAGAGAGAGAGAGAATAGAACATTAACGAAAAAGAGATAAAATGAAAATAACAAAAGAATGGTAAGTAAGAAGAATTAAGGAAAGTTGACAAAAAAGCAAAACAAATAAAGCTCTGAGAATAATGGAATATTCAAGAAAGAAGGAATGAAAGATAAAAGAAAGGCTTGGCCAACTCGATTTGGAACTCTCAAATTAACAATTCCGAGGCATTATTCATTACACTGCCCACACATATAAGCTTACAGCTCCTAATATTCCCAAACAATCACCCATTTAGGTACTGACTAGGCTTGACGATACTTATTTCGGTGCTTGTACGGGAACCAATGTTTCAACGCGATATGTTCGTAAGAATTTTATCTAGAATATTCTCAAGTCAAACATTTATGAAGATAAAAGTATACTGAGGTCAACTTTTAAAGTCTCTGGAAGGAAATCCCTCATCAAATATTTTACAAATCTCATGTCAGATATCATTTCCCTGGGAATGAAGAAAATGGGTGCTATGCATTTAATATACAACTATCGCTATAACAAAGATTAACAAATCATAAGAACATTATTTTATATTATTTTCATTTTCAAAAATTGCCGTATTTACAATGAGGCAACCAGCGTTCAGAAGCCAACTTCATTTCTCATGTATTTTTTTTTTTTTAATCCAAAAACTTTTCTCCTCTTTTAGAATCTTTCCCACTTGTTTAAGTTTTCTTTTAAAGAAGCAATTCTTTCTTTGGTTGATAATTTCCTATCGCCTGTTTTCTTGTTTCATTCTTCTCGCGTTCATTGTGTACGCATGCGTGCAGTACAGCGGCAAACGCAAGATCTGTCAACTATTATCAATTTCTATAAGCAGCTACTGATCATTTCTGGTGCGGCTTGTTTTGCTCTGCTAAGCCCATAATTCAGCTATGTTTGTTTTGGGCCAAATCTTTTCCAACATGCAAACACCGTGACAGCGCATGCGCGGCTACCAAGATTACGACTTGACGAAGGAATTTTGGAGTCCAGTTTTTACTTGTTGTGTATAATATTTTGAACAAAAAGAATGAATCAATTTTTTTTATATTTTTTAAGATACAAAATAGAAAAATAAAATAAAAAAAACTTTCTCGATATTTAGACGATTGTAGCATTTGATTTTTTGCGATTGTGACAACAATAACAACAGCAGCTATAATAATAATAATAATAATAATAATAATAATAATAATAATAATAATAATAATGAGAAGAAGAAGAAGAAAAGCAACAGCAACAACAACAAAATAAGAGAATGAATAATGAGAAGAAAAGAAAAATATCAGAAGGAAAAATAATAACATATTAAAATAATATTGTAGGGTAATAAAATGGAAGATCCTGAACATATTGTTGCTGCAACTATAGGGTTGGTGCAAATTATCAGGCGTTTTTAAACAATATGTATTATGAAAAAAAGAAACATAACAATTCAACAATAACATTTTTAAATGATTATTTTACAGAGTATGATTATCGACATGCATTTTTATAACCTGAAAATAAAATAATATTTTTATTAAAAAAGTAAACAAAACAGCAATTTTTATCAACAAATTACACGCCTGGAAAAACGCCTGATAATTATGCACCAACCCAATACATTATTTTGCTACTACATTTTCACCTAATACAGGGCCCAAGAGTCAATCAAGGCAGAGGTTTAGTGAACTGAGCTGTTATTTGTACATAATGGGAAGAAGTAAATGACGCTTATGAGGATATGTAAGATAGATAAAGTTGACCCTCGACACGAAGAAGTTACGATTACAATGATCAGGAAAGCCTCTTCTTAGCTGTCTGTTCAACAAAGTACCAGCTATCCGTATGAGACTTTTTGAATGGAATGTCTTTCTTATTAATGGAATATAAAGAGAATGAGGATTATTTGGCCCTATGTACGTGGCACGACGCCTTTTGACTGTAAAGGTCTAGACTGATGGCATTGAGGAATGGGGCTCTTCTGAACAATTAGGTTGTGATAATCTTGCAACGGTTCGTCAATGAGAAAGTGGCTATGAAGTTGAAAATAATTAATCATCCTGTATTTGTTTAAAAAAAAAACTGAAATTACTCCATTCAAAGTAGTAAAGCCACAAGGACAAGAAGTTACTGGTTGTTAAATAATTAGAAAACAGAAAGCATTAACAGGGGGCGGGAACAATACAAGAGTAGTCAGGAAGACAGTAGATAACGATTGACATTGCATTTAAATTTTGAAGATCAAAATCCGCCGGATAGCATGAACCCGGAAGAGAGTTCCACAAGCGAGGTGCAAGGAAATACATTATTAGCATAGAATTTACGGTTGCATCTAGACAATTCAACTTAAAATTGGTGAGACCGTGTTGCTATTCTAGTACAACGCTTAAATTAATAAAGTCTATGTTCTATAGCAAAGAGCTCAGGGGAACAATTACCAAGAAAGTGTTTATAGAAAAGGCACAGGGAAGCCATATTACAATTGTGGGAAAGTGACTGAAGAGGAAACGCAAGGTCAGGATCAATAACATTGCTGATGCTTCTTTAGCAGGAGCACCGGACCTTGTGTGGCAGCCATATTTTAAGCAGGGCAGACTTATAGATACGTAAGATAGATTCTTGAGAAACAAAATTGTCTAGCAGGACACAATGAACGAATTTTCTTAGCATCAGACCTAGCAATGGATTCAATGAAGTCATTCCACCTCAGCCAAGAATGTTAACTCAAGAACTCTCCGAATGCTGGAAAATGTTCAGCTTCAACCCTGGTCTCTTCTGATGACAATATCGATTTATTCAGGAGCAAGTGGCAGTGAATCAGTCTGGGTCACCAAGCAAACCCTGAATGAAATTGGCCGTGATTTGTACCTATATAAGCAGTAATAAGAGCTCCTGGTATTCCGGATGAAGGTGCTGAATCTGATCGAGGTAGATGTAAGGTCAGTTGTTTCAGGGCATAGAACAATGGGTTTGTTCATTCTTCAACATGGAAAACAGGTTGTGCTACTGCAAAATAACTCCATTGGATTGCTGCACCCACCCAAGCGACTCTTCCCAGCGATATCTGAAGGCTCTGATCTTGTACACTGGGAATAAATGCCCTAACTTTCTTTCTTTCCACTCAGCTAATCTCAATCAATCGTATGTCCGAGGAGCACCATTTGGAAGCTATCAAGTAGAAGCAGTACAAATGGAATATCTTATGGGTATGCAGGCTTCACGAAATCCTGTGGCTTTCTCTGTCTCTGGGACAATAGGTCTGTGTTCCTGCACTACCATCAGAAAGATTTGATGTCTAGGAGTACTTTCGTACCAGGGAAAATCTCTGGTGGACATTAACGTGGTGCTTTTCCCCATTTCGATATTAAAATTTGACCTAACTGAAGAATTTTATGAGAGTAATATGCAAGAATGGTGCAGCCTTTTATCACCAGTGCTCTCTGCTCTAAAATCAAGTAGCGTATCTTCGGTGGACGTCAGAGATTCTGAAAGATAAGGAATTCGAAAAGATTCTTACCCTTAAGGTACTGAGAGCATGGGAAGCATTTATGTCCGTCTCTAATAGTTTTCTTTTATGGTCGCTAGATAACCAAGATCAGGTCGAATTATTGCAGCCTTATGAGTATACGTGGTGTGGATTGCCATTCAATATTCACTTTCTTCACTTACACTTTAACTTTTTCCCTCCAAATCCTGAAGCATTATAGGATAAACAGAGAGAAGTGTTCCCAAAGATGATATAAAACAGGAGAACAACTTTCAAGGTAAGTAAAACTTCAACGTGACGAGAGACATCTTCTGGATGCTCCTGCGTGACATCCCGGCAAAGTAGACGGAATCAGCCTGACATTCGAATCTATCTCCTGTGCTCTGATTAATATATACAGTATGATAAATATTATAGTAGTCTTTTATTCTCTCAGTGCAATGAATCTATGTTTTTCTGTAGTATGATCATTTTTTAAAAAATATTCTAAGAAATAAACATGCTATTATGAATGTATGTATTACAGGAAAAAGGGTATATTTAACCTCTCCCCCTACAAAAAAATAGATGTGATAGATCAAAATTCTTTGAAATTTGAATTCCCCACATAAAAATTAGCCAAAAAATACATTCACATTCACATGTTTGTCACAGAGATGTGTGTGTCAAACAGTATAATAGTGTCTATATAAAAGTTTAATAGTGTCCATATAAAAGTTTAATAGTGTCCATATAAAAGGAAGAAGTATTTTAGCCGGAACATTACCAAAAGGTACACGTGGAGCACGTGATTCTTCAACTGGCTTCCCTTCTGTTTTGTAAATCTATGTAACCGCTCTACGACACCGAAATATTCAAGACAACACCACATAGAAAGGGATTCAAATGATTACTTTTCGACTTAGTTTATTCGAAACGTTTGGCTGGAAATATTGTCAATTTTTTTTTTCATTATTATTCGGCGAAGAGAAACTATTTTATATCATTTTAGTTGTATTTGATTTATTTGTGCTGAAGCACACAAACAATTTAAAGGTTATTTAATGCCGTTTTCCATCGTATTTATAAACATAACAGATTATAATCCACGAGGGACATCAAGGTAGATATAAGTGAGACGAAAAAGATTATTACACATGTAGCTTATATGAGAAACAAAGACATGTGCCGAGTTTGCAATTGTGTCAAAATGGTAGACATATGGAAACAAATAGTTGGACAATTTTCGTGTGGATATTCCTATATACTTTGGTGGGGATTCCTCTATACACCTTTGGTGGGGATTCCTCTATACACTTTTGTTGGAGATACACCTTTGGTGGGGACACCCCTATACACTTTTGTAAGAGATACCCCTATACACTTTTATTGGAGATACCCATATACACTTTTGGTGGGGATACCCCTATACACTTTTGGTGGGGATACCTCTATACACTTTTGTTGGAGATACACCTCTACAACTTTGGTGGGGAAACCCCTATACACTTTTGGTGGGGATACCTCTATACGCTTTTGTTGAAGATACACCTATACAATTTTGTTGGGGACACCTCTATACACTTTTGGTGGGGATACCTATATACAATTTTGTTGGAGATACACCTATACAACTTTGGTGGGGACACCCCTATACACTTTTGTAAGAGATACCCCTATACACTTTTACTGGAGATACCCCTATACACCTTTGGTAAGGATACCCCTACACACTTTTGTTGATGATACCCCTATACACTGTTGGTGGGGATACCCTTATACACTTTTGTTGGATATACACGTATACACCTTTCGTGGGGATACCCTTATGCACTTTTGTTGCGGAAACCTCTATACACTCTTCGTGGGGATACCCCTATACACTTTTGGTGGAGATATCTCGTTACATTGTGATGAAATCGGCGTATTCCTAGTCCAAATCGTCTTTGTGATATTTCTTCGGAACTCTATAAAATCATTCGGCTTCGCTTATAAAACTACCAAAGCATTTATTCTGTTACAAACGGATTTACTTTATCCGCCGCTATCTTCTCCAAGCTCAGTCACAAGAAAAACAATATTTTTTGATCAAAAATATTTTCAAAACTATATTCGATTCGATTCTGTTGTCTCGTTATTCATTTTTTTATATGAAATAAAAATATTATCCCTAAATGAGTCAAAAATTGATTGATTTCTTTTCTTATAACTTATAAACCTTTTGCAGGTTATTTAAAGACGGAATATATTCTTGGATTGTAAGTATATTTTGGAGATAATAATAATTTACTGATGTTTTGGAGATAATAATGATAAACTGCTATTTAACCAATAACTGGAAGAGAATAGGTTGATAAATAGCTTTCCAGATGGTATTTGCGCGTAGGGAAATATAACGAACCCAACTGGAATTGGAACCCGCCTCCATCTTTTCAAATTCCAAGCTTTTATTACACTACCAGCACATCCAAACTACCGCATCTAATATTCCCAGTCACTCATCTAGGTACTGACCAGGCTCGACGTTGTTCAACTTCGGTGATCGTACAAGAATCGGTGTTTCAACCTGATATGGCCGTAAGCGTCACGAGTCAAAGTTTTCCAACAGTTTTGAACATTAAGTGGTCAATCATTCGTTTTGATCAAATTACCTTTAAATACAAATAAATACAATCAAAGCTTATTGAAACATATTCAAAGTTGACATTGTTATCGATAGAAGAAGAATACTTATAAATTGATACGTTGGCAAAGAGATCAAATTAGAAAAATAAGAAAGCTATTCTTTCTTTTCATCTACACAGACGTTCGTCAGCAAAGTAAAATACAGAGAAATCCGACACATCGCAAAAGACTGAAAACAAATTGCTTTGCCCAAAAGGATAACATGGAAGCGAATTGAAGTATCAATGAGCGGCTTACATTGCATACCATTCAATCTTGACGACCTATTCATGTCTGTGAACAACTTTCCACTTGATCAGCGTATTTAAGCAACATGATTCTAACTTTCCATGCATTCGACGATCCTATAATGAATAAAATGCTATCAACAGCGCACAAAATGTATTCTTATTTGTCTTGAGATAATATATTTCATGAATAACTTACGATATGATTAGCAAATATCTTTCGGCTAGAAGATTAGTCTCTTTTATACTACACTAATTGTAGTTATTGACAGAGTTTAACTTAGTATATCATGTGCTTATTTTAGTGGATACTCTGATAGGATACCAACATTTGCAAGTAGCCTATGACAACAGAGACTTAACTATGGCTTTTCGGTAGGCCAATTCGTGCACTTTTTCATACAATTATCCCAGCAATAGAAGACCCAGGGGCCACTTAAGTGGTTGTATGGTCGTATGAGAAAGAAGTAAACCTGCATATTAGAAGCATATGTAGGATAGATAAAAGTTGAATTTGCACTATAGTGATTGAGTAATTATCATCTCGGGAGCCATCCCATTTCTGAAAACAACTGAAACTTTCATATTTACCAACGGAATGCGAAGTCAATTAGCAGGATTCAGATTTGTCTTTGTAAATTGGTTCCCTAACAAAGCTAGGGACCCAAATCCGTTTTGCTATTAACATATAGCGTTGGAAGGTGGTCTGGTTTGATTGATCTGGCTGTATAAGAATAAATGGATTAATACCTTTACCAAGATATTTGTGTGAAATCGAAAGCAAAAAACTTTCGTTGGTATTTCAAATCGACACGCTTCCCATGTTAATAAAAGCTATGCTACGTGAACATCCAAATTCGTGCGCACTCATACAAGTAAATATGTTAGTAAAATATATATATATATATATATATATATATATATATATATATATATTACAGGTAATAAATCTTTTGGATATAATCCATTCTAGTAAGATCAAATATTAAGATTGATCCAAGAAAAGAGCTCAATGTATTTATTATAACAGAGCATATAAATTACACAACAAAATTTAAAATTAGCTGATATGGGGGTGGGTAGATCTATTGAAACCAAGGCGAAGTAGCTCAGTATTATTCAACCCCGGTGTGTGGACTGTTTTTACATCGGGGTTGAATAAGACTGACGTACTTCACGTTGGTTGAAATTGATTTATCCCTATATGAGGTAATTTTGGATTTTGTTGTGCAATATATATATATATATATATAGTTTTTTTTAGACAAACCACCAACAATCACTCTTTAATTCAAGATACCATTAAAATAATTACATTTATCGTTATTATCATTGCACCACCATTATTAATCACTTCTACCACTTTACAATAACTATTAACTACTAATATTATCATTACAACCAACACCCAACACTATTACTACCACATAACAACTACTATTAACATATAAATCCACTATAATCATTAACGTAAATTACTGCCCCAGCATATTTAATACTACAAAAAACAATAAGATCAAAGATAATTTTCAAATGTAGGCATGAGAATAAATACCTATTACCAGGATTCAGACCAAAATAAATAAATAATTAAATATAGAAAATAAAATAAAATAAAACACCAAAAATCACTTTTTAGTTCAAGCTAGCACCACAATAATTACATTTATTGTTTTTATCATTCTCCCACCACAATTACTAATCACACACACACACACACACACACACACACACACACACACACACACACACACATATATATATATATATATATATATATATATATATATATATAGACAAACATATATCGTTCTTTAGGATTTCATCAGACTCAGTTTATTTTCTTGGTGAGACTACATAATAGAATTTCTGCCTAAAATCGACAGTAAATTTGCGACCTGGCTCTTACAATATTTCGCCATTCCTGGCAGAATTTCTATTATTAAAATGAGGGATATATACTAATAAAACTGATGGAAAGAAAAAGAAACCGAATATAAATGAAAACGGATAAAAAAAATTCCCATCATTCAATTTTTTTTCCGATGAAGAACAAAACGCGTCACAATAAATCTCTTTCAGTTTAGTCACGTTTTGTTTTACTTGTATATTTTTCAGATTTCATATTTGTTTTTTTAAACATATTTACGACATACTTCTCAAAAATATATGGCCTAATTTTTCAAATGCCCTGAAATATTTATAATAAAAAGAGAATTCAACAGACAAGACACATAGATTAAAATGAATCTTATACCAGGTAATCACCTTTTAACTGAAAACAGTTTCGAAAGAAAGTGGAGATAACAGTGTGACGTTCACAGAAGAAAGCGAGGAAAAAAAGAAAGCTGGACCCATTTCTTGTAAAGCTGTGTTCTTGGTTACATTGTGCTAAACATTGAAAATTCTGAAATCACGTTTTTTGAGAAGACTTACAAAACCTGCCTGAGTCGTTGTATAGGTCTATATATTCGGGCCTACTTTAGAACTCACTTGTTGGATAAGTTTTGATGCAAGGGATATCCTGAATTTTACACGTCCTAGACGTTGTCAATGGCGTTTACATGTGGCGAATGCGGGTTAAAACCGAACATCCGGATGATAAGTTCCATCTAACAGCTGACCACCTGGAATTACGCAGAGTATAAAAGAAAGAAACACTATGTCACAGGAACGTTATATGTCACTCTTATTACGATCACGATTGTTTCCTTGCCGTCGACTCTTGTCAACCAGTGAACAAATTAAGATTGTCTTTTCGTTATCTGATCATTTAGAAACTAAAAAAATATAAAAAAAAGAGTGAATACAATATACTTGGGCAAACCACTAGAAATAACAGAATTTATACGAAAAGGTAGATTGATTTATTTGTTTTCTAATGCTTATCAATCGTTTGCAGGTTAATTAAAGCCAGAAATATTTTTAGATTGAAATAATTTCTTTTTGGGATGTAATAATAAATTAGTGATAAAAGTCTTACGAATTAACCCATAGCCAAGGGAAAAGAGTTGGATTCATAACTTCTGCAAGGGTATTTGCCTGTAATGGAATGTAACGAAACAAACTGAATTGAAACTCGGCTCTGCGATTACTAATTCCGGGTCATTATCCATTACATTAACCGCACCCCCACGCTTACAAAATCTAGTATTCCCAAGCGGTCACACATCTAGGTACTGACTAGGTTTGACGTTGCTTAATTTCGGTGATCGTACAGGAACCTGCGTTTCAACGTGATCTTGCCGTAAGCCATATGAAAAGGTATTTGACCCACATTCACCCGTAGCATTTTTATTCATTGCTCATGTAACTGTTCCTATTTTGAAATTAATTAGTCTCTTGCCTCTCTCTCTCTTCTTCTTCTTCTTCTTCTTCTTCTTTTCTTTTTTGTTTTCTTATGTGCTGGGTTCGATTATGGGTCTCCAAAACCTTCTGTATTTTGTGGCTCTTAGTAAGGGTAGTCTTTTTTCTATCTCCTGTAATCCATGTTCTTCAAACCATTTACACAAACTCGTTAGGTACGTTATTCTCTATTTATCCCTGTCTTTCTTGCCATTTCTAATAGAGTGCCAAATTCTTCAATCTCTGTTACCACATATTATCTGCCCTAAAGATTGAAATAGTCCCTTTCTGATTCTCAGAATAAGTATACATTTTGTATAGGAATAAACTGTCACTGCCGACACTCGAGTTTGAACATAGATCGCCTGTGTGCAAACACAGGCGCTCCCATCTTTGAATTAAGTGAATCACGTAACCAGAGAGGAAACACATATATAGGAAGTCGCGTGAAGTGTAGATTGGTCGCAATTTCTATTCTATCCTCTATTACTATTCGAATCTCTATTTCTAGTCTATCCACTATTACTATACGGACCGCCATTTTCTACTCTATACACTATACTGTTTCTCTATTCAGATCACTATTACTTGTCGAGCGAGTATTATCGAGCAAGTACTTTTAGCGTGAATGATATTCGAAGGCGTTTGACACCTGCATAGTTCAACGGCGTATTATAAGTTATATGTGCGATTACAAATTCTCTACTCCAACAAATATTTACGAAAATGACAACGACTAGAGTGTTCGTTGACATCACAAAATGTACATTTTCTTTCCATTGTCTCTGAAGCTTCTTCGTTACTCACATATTACGTCCATGGTATTCTCAGCCTCTTTCTGTTGAACCACATTTACTGTTGCCTCAAGTCTCCATCTGTGAGGAGATTGAGCAGAATTCACGTCTATATAGAAGGATTATTATTACATTATAGTTCAGTACTCTTTTCTGTTTCTGTTCTTTATACTTTGCTTAGATTTTGGAAAACATCTTTCGCTATCTTACTGCACTTTATATCCTCTGTTAAAAAAATTCCCAGATATTTAAACTGTTGTAATTACTCGATTCTTGTATCTCCAATTTTTAATTTGCATGTTAAGCTGTTTATTTTGCAGATAACCATACATTCTGTCTTTTTACAATTCATGTTTCGACCTTTCTTTTCGATTTATTTACTGTGTAGATAGAGAGAGCTCAATATTCATGGTTCTCTCTCTCTCTCTCTCTCTCTCTGCATACTATAAATAAATGGAATATTTTCCTATTTGCTCAAGTGTTAGTGTTAGTCATGGACACTATGTGATCACACCCGGCACCAGTTCAAAGCCAGCAGTAATATGCTCGAAACGTAGAATCATATGATCAGCTCTACTCACAAACTCGACCATCTAGCCCCCAAAACGGGATTCGTTTGATTTCGCGCACACAGCACCATTTTTCAAAGTCTAAATGCGATATTTTTTGACTCATTTGGAGCACAGTAACCGAAGTCATCGTGATAATCGATGATTACAACACACTCCACACAAATAGTGAATTTTTTTTACAGCACATAGACTGAAGGCGTTTGTGCTGTCATTGTTAATAGGGGCGTGAACGTTTAACCCGATTGTTTGTTTTTTCATCTTTCCCAGTCACCGCCTTTAAAATATTGGCCTTAACCGTTGACGCCATTTTTTTTTCATATGCCGCTGATATCGGCCGGAATTCACATATTACTGGTCTATCCTTGTTAGTGTTGCTTGAGAAGAACCAAGAGTATTTGTCAATTCAGTTATCGTGTCTTTAATTCTTCATATTTCAATAGTCTATACCAGTGTTTCCCAAGCTTTTTGCAACCAACACACCATTTGGGCTCAATTTTTTTTGTCAACAACCCCTGTAAAATTGAATTTTATATATTATCAATCAGTTGTGTGCCAAGCTTAAATGATCATATATCTTTCGATAAATGACTGACGAGGCAGATTTTTTCCGCAGTCGGTTGCTATTTCTTTCTACGATAGACCAGTGTAGAACGCGGTCTGCCTTGCTATTTACCTATAGATGAGGGAGAAGAAGAGGATTCATACCTTTCCCAAGGATATTAGCACGTAAGTGAATATAATGGATTGGACTTGAATTCGAACTCAGTTCTCCGATTTCTCAATCCGAACCGCTCCATCGTGCTTCCTTATATATTATACTGAATTCCTTTTTCATATCAAGATAACACATAGACCTTAGCGCAAAAATAATTGTAGTATTGTTTTTATTTTTATTATAAGCTAGAAGCATGGCCCGTCGTTGCCCGTGCTTGATTCAAAAATCGTACGACTCATACAGCAATCGCTATCTCTTCATTTAAAATATTTTTGCCCTTCCTTGCCTTTAAAGGAGTGCCCTTTGCCGTGCTGATGTTGCTACATGCCTTACTTCTTGCTTATCTCACACTGCGAATTTTTTCTAAGCTCTATACTAAACATTAAATCTGTTACGAAAAAAGAACTAAACAAAATGAACACAAAACGATCAGCTTTAAAAAAGGACACGTAACTGAAAAAACCGAATGAAAAAAGAATGTTAACAACAAATACTTTTTCACACCCAACCCAGTTCTGCGTAATCAGAATAATTTTTTTTTGTTGCTTGCTAGTATGCTAGTTAACATTCGTGTCAGTCAGCTGTTGGCTCTCACGCTGGCCAATAGCATCTTCCTGCCTATTCGTGGCAGCCAGCTACAGGCTCTCACTCAAAATGGCCGCAAATTACATGAAAGTGCCGTAGAAGCATGGAAAAATCTATTATTTCCACATATCTATGGGAGTTGGGAAATGCAAAGTCGGTCTTGGCCTTCCCGCTGACTTGGAGCATGTGCATGTAAATTTTGGTGCAACTCCGCCGAAAATTGCGGCCGTGCATTCGTTACACACACACACACACACACACACACACACACACACACACACACACACACACACATTTTGCCTTTTATAGATAGACATGCTAATGATTCATCTCATTGTTCTCAAGACGATGGTTGATTTTGGTATTTACTGGCTAAGGTTCTTATTCTAGGTTCCATGTTGCTTAGAAGTAATCGCAGATCTCTTCGGTTTGTAATTTGCAGACGCTTTCTTTCTTTAGCAAGAATATATGTAACCGCGTTAAAAACCACATTCAGCTTGATAGCGTTCCACAGCTTTAGATTTCTTTCAGGAATTTCCTTTTGTACCCAATACAGAATGATTATTTTTAAAAAAATGCTAACCGCCCGCGGAGTATATTCACCGCCCCTCGAATGAAAAAAAAAAGAAAAAAGAAAACAGTTCCCACTTCAAACATAACAGTGTCCTCAAGGAGGCGCTTGCGCCTATGTTGGGAAGCACTGGTCTATACGTTGCCAAACGGTTTTAAAACATATCTATACATGTTTCGTGGCTGTCATAGTTACATACCTACAGCTACACTATCTCTTTGCCTATTACATCATACGTACATAATTTCTTCAGTATCTTTCTATATTTCTGAGATGAGGTATTATGTACATTATTTGCATTATTCGGACTATTGTCCTCATCTTTGTCGCCATATTTATCACGTTTCGCTCGTTGTACGCTCCGGCCTTCTTCAGGTGGTTGGAATGTCGAACTGTTCAGTTCGACATTCCAACAACCTGAAGAAACCCCAATAGTCCGAAAAATGTAAAAAATGTACATAATTTCTTTAGTGTATTGTTTAACCAGTTTGTGTTCTGGTATCTAATGCTTTGGCGCTTCTGTTAATCAAAAAGTACCATTTTAGTTAAACTAGAAGCGCTAGTCACAACAGAAACTGGATCTGTGCATAATTTCAAAAACACTTTTATGTCTTTCTTCAAACAACTCTTCTCCAAGATTTTATTCTGCTCTATAATTACTGAGATTTCATTTTCCAGAAAGTTTCAATACAATTAGTTTAGGCTTTATTCTATATTATTACAAAAGTAAAACTTCATATTCTCTGACCATGGCGTAGTCGTTCAGCAAACTGCTGTTAACAAATCAATATAATTTAAAGTTGAGTCTGCTTCCATTTATTGAACTAAGAAAAATTCTTTCCACTAGATGTCACTCTCTTTTGCAGCTGTCGGGTTTTGCATGGCTTCGTGGGGAGAAAACGGCTGTGAGGTAAATGGACGCAAATTTATTTCAATATAACGCGAAAGAAAAATTAACAAAGCAAATGAATGACAAAAGAAAGGAAGCGATTAAAAAAAACTGTGAAATAAAGAAATGCAGAGAAAGAAGGAAATTACTAAAAGAAAGAGAATAGAAAAAGCATAGATAAAAATGGAAGGAAAATCAGATGAATAAAAAAAAAGAGAGTAAAAGGAAATGTAATTAAGATGAAAAGAAGAAAGAATATCTGAAAGAAAAAAGAAACAAAAAAAATAAAATGAAAAAGCCAGAGAAAGGATGAAATCATGAAAGCGAAGAAATTGAAGAAAAAATATAAATAAAGAAAGAAAGAAATAGAAATAAAGAAACAGAGTAAAAAGCAATAAAAGAAAGAAACAAAAAAAGAAACACGGAGATAAAAACAAAGAAACAAAAGAAAAAATACGAAACACAGGACAAAAATGAAAAAAAGAAAGAAAGAAAAAATAGAAAGAGAAAAAGAAAAAAGAGAAAGAAACACAGGAAGAAACTGAAAGAAAGAAACAAAGAAAGAGAAAGGAAGAAAAAAGCAAACACAATGAAACAAAAAGAACGATAGAAAAAAAAACAAAAGGAAAAAAAGAAACACCGAACGAAAGAAAGTTAAAAAAAAAAACAACAAACAAATAGCAACAGAAAGAAAGACAGACATAAAGAAAACGATGGAAATACGAAATGTTATATAAAGGAAGAAAGAAAGAAAAGCAACAAAGAAACAGAGAGATAAGTACTCAAAGAAAGCCAAAAAGTGAAAAAAAAAAATAGCCAGACGAATAAAAAAGAAAGAAAGAAAGAGGAAAAAGAAAGACACTGAAAAGAAACGAATTAACAGAAGTGAAGGAAAGAAAGAAGAAAGGTGAGAAGCGAATAAAGAGAGGAATTGAAACAATCGTAGAGCATATAAAAGACTGAGAGAGAGAGGGAGAAAAGAAAG
>CAHIKZ030004566.1:3425000-3440000 GCA_903632075.3 Acanthosepion pharaonis | reverse complement strand
ATTAGGAAAATTAGTCAGGATGGAAAAGGTATACGGCTTTATTTGTTGCGCGAAATCAAATCCGCGCTAAAAAAACTTTGAAACGAAGACGAAATGACAATCGCGCTCCTCATTACATAGATATTTCTAACAGAGCTCAAATGCCCATTTCTATCACCTGAAAATTGAACAAAGCGAGAAAAAAAGCAGGCCTACTACTTTTGCTCTTAATATGCAAATACTTTTTAACACTTATTTCCGCATATTCCCATGAAAGAAAAGAATTACTTTAGAAAAATAAACGTAGAAAATTATCACTTGATTTTGAAATTATTCTTAAAGGCGTTAGAGTTCATTCTTTAGTTTTTCTGCTGTTCTGATTCTTGTCTACTAACCACGATATAAACATCGATTCTTGCTTAGAGAAATCAATTGTAGATACTTTTCTTTCTTCATTTATTTGTCTTCTGCTTTCAGGACGTGGATGATCGTGGCTCTTCACATCTTCCTGTTTTTGTTGCTCTAAGTAATATTTGACACTTCATCACCCCTCTTTGTTTATGTTTACTAAAAGTAATTAAACAATTTTTTTTTTTTTAATTATTAACGTTTTGCGAAGAATATCTTAGGAATGTAAATTTTTCTAGATTCCGTTTCTTCTTTATCTGTTCAAGAAATTTCCCCAGTCTATTTCTGATGGGAAATATCACTTTTCTGATAATTTCTCTAATCCTTAAAAACGTCATTTTTATACTGCTTCTCTGTCCTTAGATTTTTCAGGCTTCATCACAAGAAACACATGTATGTTACATCAAGACGCTTTTTCTTTTGAGAGGGGTTTGTGCAAACCATTCACATCCATGTCGAAGATGCGACACAACATAAAAGTTCTGTTCTCATTCATGAGATATATATTTTTTTTATTTATTACTTTGCTTAGCTTCTAGAAAACATATTTCACTCTTTCCTATGCGATATTCCTGTGCCCTACTTTCCAATGGCTTTCTGATATACTACCTAGACTGATTACTGAGTCTGCTTAATTTGTGGCACACAATACGTTGTTGTGTAGTTTTTTTACCTGCTCACAACCAAGCGATTTGTCTTCTTATAGTTAATGTTTATAGTTTTTATATTGGATTCTCAACTGCATTGCCGAATAGTTTTTCTATTTTCTTTAAGATGGCTGTCAACATCTCATATATAATTAAGCCTAACTTTTAAAAAAAAACATATTTCGAAATAAATTATCATATTACTTTTTAATATAACACATAAACTTCAAAAAGCACAGGAGAATAATTTGTGTACTTACTTTTTCTACTTACTCTTAATATTCTTTCAAAATGATTGATCCTTTGAAGACCCCCCGCCAAAAAAAAATCAACTGTCACAGAATTTCTCTTTTCAGCAGGAGAAAGTGCTATAAGCATTTGCAGAATGTCCGTGAACGTTTATGTAAACACTGATCTTGATCTAAGCGGAGTGGGGGATGTTTTAGTAAGTTTTGGCCACCATAGAGAGAAAAGAAAAATTCTTTTTAGTGCCAGACCCCGCAGTGACAGACCATCTGCTTGCTGTGAATTGGGATGAAACCAGACAGGCTGATCTTCTGATTGCACCTGAAAGAAGATTCAATATCGAAAAACTCTGTGAAAGCTTTCAGGTGAGCGATGATAGTACCTGTAGGTTAGAGTAGTCTCTTATCTACATCTTGTCTTTAAATTATTATAATCCAAAAATACCTTACAACTTTAATAAAATGTAAAATCAAATCAATTAAATTAATCTATTATCTGCTAAATATCTCCGAAAATTCGAGTCCCAGAATGTTAGAGAAGATGGTTGCCGACCATAGGATTTTTGCTCGAATAGCATCCATAAAGAAGCACTTAGACGAAAGAAAAGCTCCAATGATGACTAAATGAAAGAAAGAACGTACTGGAGAAAATCGTCAGAGAAAAATATCCTCATGCAACAAAAAATTAATAAATTGAAACATTATATAAAAATTCCAGTAATACCGATACAAGGAAAACAAAACATAAATTATCAAATATAAATTAACATAACAAATGGAAACCAAACGGACGAACATTATTTATCCCGAAACTCGCATCCACTAGGATAGAGGCCATTTTTTCGGATTAAACTGTACCACTTGAATGACGTAAAGATATTACTAATTCTTAAGATAGAGAATTACAAACAATGATATCAATTTGAAACAAGGATTTATACAAGTTAGAATCTCTAAGACACTCGATTTCAAAACTGTTAAACATTTTCGCAATCATATGTAAATGCTGTCAATAAAATAGCTAAAAGAAATCATCTTCAAATTTATATTTTCAATGCCTCCGTCTTTGTGGAAATCAAGGCGTATTAAGTATAAACCCTGACACATACCACGAAAGAAATGCCAATGTAAGGATCAGATTATAAAATCGATGAAAAAAAAAGTAGAATAACAATTCCAAATAGAGATAAATAAATATTAAATATAAGATACTGATAATGCTAATTCAAATCTAATGAAATGGTCATCCCAAAAAGAATCATCATCATCATCACCACCATCATCATCTCCTTGACTTTTGTAATCGTAGGGCGGATCTGAATGCAGAAGCATCACTAAAGCTTTTCTACAACAGTCTATCATCGGCAGCCATTAGCAATTCTGGTACAGTCATACCTGTCCATTGTTTGACATTGACCAACCAGCTTTTGCGTGGCGTCCTCTCCTATGTCCACTTTCAACGTTGCCTTGCATGATGGTCTTGCACAGACTGTCGTGCTATGTAATGTGTCTAAACCACGCCATTTTTCTCCGTTTGACAGTGGTGAGAAGAGGTTCTTGGTGTCTTACAACACTTTTAAAACCTTTCCGCACAAACTCATTGTATTTTTGTTCCCAATAGAAAAGGCCAAGGGGTTTTCTTATGCATTTGTTCTCAAGCGCATGGATCCTTCTATTTGTATCTGCCAACGGTGTCCACGTTTCACATCCATATAGGAGAATGTAGACAAGAAGCCATTTGCAGTGTCTTTACTTTGTTTGAAAGCTGATTTTGCTCCTCCATATTCTTGTCAATTTGGCCATCGCCACCCAAAAGAATATCACCACGCTATTAAATGGTCTTTCGAAAACATATATTAATATTCCACTGCAACCTGTAGTCTATAAAATTGGTTGTGAGACTATCAAAGTTGCCCTAAAAAGGACTTAAAATGCAATGTTGATTTCTATCTCTCCCTCTATTTACTTCATATATATATATATATATATATATATATATATATATAGGGTGCTTGGGGTAAATTATCAACATTTTACATTTTTAATTTCGTGTATGCGCGTTTTTCTTTTTGATTTTGTCGACTATTACAGTATAATAGGGACAATTGTGAGAAAAAGATCACCATGACGCAATTCACACCGCTAGAAATTTGGAAACGGCATGCTGTACTGCTTGGCATTCGCGCCGGAAGCTTCAAAACGAACATTTTTATGAATGAAAATCTGAGGACAGTGCAGAGGATTCGGAGAGAATTGGATGAGTTTAATGGTGATTACGAAAGTGTTTGGAGTGATCAACAGTAATGGAGGACTTACGCCTTCATTCATCTTTCCCCAGTGTCTCAGACTCAACACGGAGGCCAACATCAAGGGCTTTGGAGAGGTAGTGCTTCCCTGGGTCAAGAGGGTGGCTGTTGAAGACCTTATGTCTGGCGACAGGACTCTACACCATGCCGCGCATGCAGAAGAACAGAATCATGCCTCTCAGAGAATTTCAGCGGCCACATCATCCTTTATATCTGACCAATTAACTCCACAAACTGAAACCCACTTGATTATCACGTGTGGGGCACAGATATGCGAGAGACCGACAAAACCCCTTGTAAGAGCAAATATGAACTGAAGGTAAGGATTATGGCAGCATTCCCCAACTTAAACAAAGAGACCGTCCGGAAGAGTTGCGGGAGATTCCGAAGTCGACTGGTGGCCGTGATTGAAGCCAATGGCGATTTTATTGAATAAGTTTACTCTTTAGTGTTTCAAGATTTTTTTGTATAATTTTAGTAAATGTCAGTGTTATTGTGTAATAATTTATACGACATTTTAGCCTTCGCACCAGTGTGTGTATATATATATATATATATATATATATATATATACATATATATATATATAATTCATTGAGTCTGATAGAAATCTCAACAGAATGCAGAAAGAACTGGACGGCCATTTCGTCCTATATTTGGGACTCATCAGCAGTGCGCATCCACTACCTAAAATTGAAACCCTGACAGTTAGATTGTCAAGCAAACATCATACCAACTGTTCCACTGGGCCTCGGTGACGAAGAGTTTGCAAATCACTCAACAAAGCGCCGCTCGCTCACATATTCCGTGGTGGAACTCTACTGAGTTCTCTGTAACCATAGGACTGTGCCCCCTGGAGCCACGACTACTCTCACCATGCCGCTCACTCTAGAACATTAGAAGCCGGTTCAAGCAATAATGTACATGATAAAAATTATTAGGCATCCAATTCTCGGTAGTGAATGCGCACTGCTGATGAGTCCCAAATATAGGACGAAACTGCCGTCCAGTGCTTTCTGCATTCTGTTGAGATTTCTATCAAACTCAATGAATTACTTAAATATAATTATCAAATCCTCCTAATAATTTATATATATACATATATATATATATATATATATATATATATATATATATATATATATATGTGTGCGTGTGTACATTGTAGGTGTGCAGGTGTTTTAGAATGCATGATCGGAATACTCCAAGCTCCAAGGAATACTGAAGCATTGAGTACTGATGTCCGAATACAATTTACAATATAACAATAAAAGTGTTTCATGTCTCGGTTATTCACCAGTGGACCATTGGAGGCTTGAAAGTTGAGTCGTGATAATTTGCGACTAAATAAAAACCCTATTATATATATATATATATATATATATATATATATATATATATATATATATACTTAATTTAGGCGAAATTTAAGCTAGCTCCTATGGAGGACTTGAGTGGCCCTTCGGCTTATTCAAGAGTTTGTGAGACCCTAAGTCTTTCCATATTCTCAGCAATGGGACGTCATCCTGCTGCCGTTTTTTCTGGGTTTTTATTTGCACGGGGCATTCTATTACTCGCTGCTACCTTGGCTCTTTTGATTGCAATCTGGTCCTCTAGGAGGTGGAGATTTCTTTTTTGCAACGCATACTGCTTCTGCAAGCGATAGGCAACAAGAAACTACAGAAGAACTCAAAATTGATCGCTGCATTTAAGTATTGCATTAATATTTAAGCTTACCTTTTAAAAGTTCAACGATAAATTTTCTGCCGCCATTTTCATTTAAAAACAATTGAATGTACATATGTCCTTACTTTCCGTAAAAACAATTACTTATATTTCATGGGTAATTTCGAAATTAATATCAATTATTCTCAAATTTATTTTCAAGTTATAAAAATTGTTATAGAACAAAAAAATACGTCCCAAAAATCGCATAAAAAATCCTCGTAAACAATGGACGTAATGAAAAAACTTGGGAATCCAAAATTTCTGAATTGTGAGTACGGATACGGCGCAGAATGTGTTTGATTGGCTCACGGAGTCGGCTTGATTCCAATATATATATATATATATATATATATATATATATATATATATATATATATGATGCGAATATATGTACAATCATATATATATATATATATATATATATATATATGAATGCGAATAAATGTACAATCATATATATATATATATACATATGTATATGAATGCGAATATATGTACAATCATATATATATATACAATCATATATATATATATATAAATGTACATATATGTATATATATATACACGCACGCACACACACACACACACATATATATAACGTGAGAGAGAGAGAGAGAGAGAGAGTTTGAGAGAGGATTTATAGGGGGCTTGATTCACATTATGTATATTTTTCTTTAATAATTTCATCCCAAGCAAGGCGATAATGGCACACAGACGCAAGAAAATCAAAGGGAGGCATGAAGGTAAACAAAATTGTTCAGCAAAATTTATCCAACAAGCTTTGAATGAAAAATTCATAAATATGTGGATTTCATGAACGATTTCGTATTCGACTCGGCTGCATAACATCGCCAACTCAACTGTAGCATGAGGATTTTCTTTACCTTTAAATAATAACATCATCCCTGTTGACTTTTCCAATACTATGAAATATAGTTTCATCACTGAAAAAAAGACGTTCTTCAAACTCGTTCTTTTCAGGTTTCTCATGCATATCGAACTAGAATTGCTTGCGCTTTTCCTTCTCATCTCTCTTTTAGGCCTGAACTTGCTGACACCGGCATCGTATTATTGATATAATGGAATATTTGTACACCTGTGTTCCCCCTCACTGGAATATGATTAGCTGGTGTCCGTCATAAATACCGATGGACGTGTAGGAGAGTCGGTGGCCTTAGTCTGAGAGCTAAGTATATAACGACGTCCATTGGACTACACCATTGATCTACACATCTTACCTGCAACTACGACGCGTACCATTCGATTACTGCTACCATATTCTACTTGGTTATAGTAGCCCAAACCATTTAGCTACTTTGTTCAAATATATCCATTTCCAGGACATATCAATTATTCACAAGCATTTCGTTGCGATACGCCAAACAGTCCTTGGAGGAATCTGGATTTCCATACTTGCTTTTCTTATGGGCTTCCTGCGGCTTCGGAAAAAGGATTTGCCGAACAGGCACGACCATTTCTTTCGATACTGGTACTCGTAAGAAATTTTTGTCGCATATCCAAATTTTCACTGCGATATTTGTTGTAAATTCTCTCATGCATGTTGTACAGTTTTGTTCGACTCTGTTCGAGCGTACAATTCAAAACGCCTTTTTTTTCTTCGAGTAAATGGCTTTTCTATATCTGAATGAGAAAAAAAAACATAACATTAAATATAGAATTTTGCGCTGTTTCTACATATGCTGTTAAAATCTGAGACTTTTTAAACTTCGTCAAGTTATTAGATTACGAAACGATATCCATTTTTATGAAACATCCATTATGTATATTATTGTGGGTTATAATGTCTTGGCTTCATGAGTGAAAATTTAGAGTAGTGCTCGACGTCTAGAGTTGAAGTTTTAAAATGAAGTGCGGCGTGTGCCTGGATCTATTCCACCTTTTGAATATTGATTTGCATACCAAAGACGACACAGGTTGAATATAGGGTGCTTTTTTTAAATCGATTCACACCAGACAAAGTGATAATAC
Source organism: Acanthosepion pharaonis (assembly GCA_903632075.3). Taxonomy (NCBI): domain Eukaryota; kingdom Metazoa; phylum Mollusca; class Cephalopoda; order Sepiida; family Sepiidae; genus Acanthosepion; species Acanthosepion pharaonis. The sequence continues at coordinate 3,432,698 of CAHIKZ030004566.1, read as the reverse complement.
AAAAAGATGCAATAGGCTACTGGGTGTGAAAGAAAATGAAAAGAAAAAAAAATTAAAATGAACCGGAAACTCAATCGTAAACAGGATTCAAGAGATAAACCTCTCCATCTACTCGAATGATCAGAGAGAATTGTAAAACTGGACGATAACTGAACCTATCTAATTCCATTGGTGGGAGGGAAATGAATAAAAGAATAGTCAATAAAATTTTAGACTTTACCTGAAGACGTTGAAAGTATAGATTTGATAATAGACTTTAGAAGGAATCAGAAAACCAATGCTAAACAGAAACAAGTCATAAATCTTTACTTCTATTCAAATGTGAAACCGGAATGTGAAACCGGAATGTGAAACCGGAGTGTAAAAACGGACGATAGGCGAAACCCTATAGTTCAGGTCTTGTTTTGAACTTACTTTCTACAAATCTGTTGACCATGTTGGTTTTATTTCCAGGTAAAGATCAAATTTTCGAATTCAAACTTTTGTAACAGTTTATTTCGAAAAATGGTTTTTACTGTTTCAAAGCATTTGCCTTCAGAGTCCCTTCTGCTTGTAAAATCAACATCGTCTGAATACGTAAATAATGAAATTTGTATTTTTTCTACAATTTTATATGTCTTTAATCAATTGCTTATAAAACGCCTGTTGCAGTGAAGCAAAAAATTAAAAGGTGTTTTATGCGTTGTTTTTATTTTCTAATTTTCGCAATTGATGAACGTGAATTAACGCAGTGTCTGGGTCTTTCAAGAATGTCTTAAGGAAATTCTCTTTTTTTTTAGCGACAGTTTGCATTGGCTTGGGGAAATATGAGCTACTTTCTGTTGATTAAAGATGGAGAATTATTTCCATTGTTTTTTTGTTTTTTTTTGTTTTTCAAAGAATTCAATTGTTTATAAAATTCGTGTCAGCGCAGAAAATTGAAAACTTTTCACAACATGAGAGTAAGAACATCAAACTTTCTACTAAGAAAGTTCAAAGGACATTTAAGTTTGTATATAAAACATCCTAAAGCATTATTGACTAATTTTTCTTTATTTATATTTAACATCTAAAATATATACGGTTTAGAAATTTTTCGATTCAAAAATCTGAATTTTCGGCACCTGCTTCAGATCGAATTCTTTTATGTCACTGTGAATAAGAAAAAGAGATTCTTTTTTCAGATCATTTTATAATTCTATATAGTCAAATACGAGATCGCAAAAGTCACGCAAAGTAGGTACCAGACTCTGTTTTTCTTGTTTGTTCTGACGGTAAAAGAAAAGAAAAAATTCAATATACCATATGGCCTACAAAAAGTAGAGACACTTTGAAATTTGAATAGCTTTTGTAGACAGAGAAATGTATTTGTTTGTCAGCGGGAAGAAAATCTTTATTGTAAATTATTAAGAAACAGGAAGATTTCATTATAAACAATGGAAAGAATAACGAAATGTTATATAATACCAGTCCTCTTTTATGATAGTTATTGCTGGACAATCTTCTCACAGATAAAGAAGAGACATGACGCAAAAGACTACTACAGAAGGATGCTGAGCATACCATGTATCAAATGTGTGAGCAATGGTGAAGTTTTAAAAAAACATTGAAGCAAAAAGGACACTTTTACTTAATACGAGAATGTGACAGTAGAAATCTCTAGGGTACATAATGAGAAAAAACGGCTTGGAAAATATGATTAAAGGCAAGAGTGACAGAGCAAAAAATACATAACCTGTCTAGCGAGCTTGAGATGACGGACATGTTTTCGGAGAGATTACAAAAGGACAAAAATGATTAATTTTATCTATTTTTTTTCTTATTTTATCTTTATATTTCTTCATTCTGCTCCCTGCTCATTATATCTTTTTACTTCTAATTCTTATATTCATCCATATGATAATCTCGATCTAACGAGGCTATTTAAGACCTTGACTCGAGATTTCACGCTAATTTTTGGTTTTGTAGTAATTGGAGGTGTTTGGTGAAACTACCTCAAGCGTAGTTAAATTTCCTTTTCTCTTATGCTAAATATTTTATAATAGATCAATACGCCGACATATTTGAAGTGTTTAGTATTTACTAATTCAACATCCTAGATTTTTATAATAGGTTCAGGGTATGGTCTATCAGTGTTTTCTTTCCTACTTCAGATCATATTTTTTTGTTTTGGAAAGGGTTATCTTGAATCATATCTCTTGGAAGAATTCGTAGAGGATGTTGATTTTCTGTTCAAGATCATTCTTATCCCAACCGTGGTCTTGCAAATATGAGAGAATTCGGATTCAACGTCTGCTGACATCATTTTGAACCACCTTATATTATAAGAATGCTAATATACATGAACAAAGAATACCGATATGACATTTGGTTTATAAATCAACACATGTTGGTTCTATGTTTGAAGGCATAGATTTTATTCTGGGAAATAGCAACCTGTGTGAGTAGAAGTAAGAGTTTTACGGTTTTTCAGTTTCAATTACTTATTAAACCACTAGCTTTTTCCGTATTTACAGGTGCAGGCGTTAAATTTCCCAAGCAAGTATATTTCTAAGATGATGTTAATCCTATACAGGATAAAAGAGGCACTGGAAATAGAAGGTTACAATAAGGAGCACAGTTTATTCGGATATGTGAAGAAGATAACGATTAACTCTAGACTTACAGAGTAAGATTTTGGTGATCGAGGAGACGTCCTCTTGTGAGTCGGTTCCACAAAGCGACGGTTCGAGTGAAGAAGATACTCGAGTAGAGCTTACATCTCACCAATGGAATACGAAGGAAATGACGGTGGTTCATTACAATGTGCGTGGTATGTCGGGTCTTAGCCGTGGAGCTGAGAACTCGTTGAACTAAGTAATGTAGTTCCTGTGAACACTCTTCGTGGAAATAGACCAGCGAGAGGCTGGAGACGTTTACCTTCCTCCCGTGGAAGAGGGTTTGTATGGTACAAATTGTAGTTTCAAGGAGTTTCTTTGCTTGGGGCATCTACTGGGACTCAAAGTCAATCCAGAGTTCAAGTGGAACTTGTATATACAATCCATCACAAAAGATGCTGTGAAAATGGCCAGTTCTTTCTACCACTCCAGAAATTGCATGACTCCATCTGTCACGGTCTATCTTTACAAGAGCCAAATCAGACCAATACTCGTACACTCAAAATCTCGGTCACGGTGACTTGTGGAGTCATGCTAGCACAATCATTGACAACTTCCAAACAGTTTCATCTACCCAATTTCACTGACAAAGCTTGGGTCAATCTGTGGTATATTTGTAACCCGCAAGGACGCTAAGAAGTTTTCGGACTCTATCAAGACTGGAAAATGAACACTGTGTAGTTCATGTCCTTATATCAGTCCAACTGTGGCAGCAGTATTCCATGTTCGGCATGATCTGGCTCGGGTAATGGTAACAGATAGCAGGGGTAGTCGGGTACTTACGGGGATGTAAAGGGAACCGACCCTTTTCCCATATCTTTAGCGATGTAACGTTTAGACCAGCTTAATTTCACTTGAGGCCCGGATTGAGTTTAAGTCCCAGTAGGAGCACAAGGCTCGGGGTCTGCCTGAAAGCAACCCCGTTTATCACAGTAGGTGGAAAATCAAGTTTCACTTGGTCATAATATGCTGTAAATTACGCCAATACATGAATAAGATAATTTTCTGAAGTAATCCGGTTTAAAAAGCTTAGAGACGACTGAGCATCTGCGATCAGCTTATCTGATTACAGCCAAACGCTCTTGCAATATGGCCCGATGGAAAATATCTTTTCTATTAAGCTAATCGGATATTTTTCATATTCATTGAACGATAGAGAATACCAATATGTTAAAATATATTCTGTCTTGGGAGGTACTGATGTTCAGAACTAATGAAATATATCACAAAAATGTAATTTTAGTTATCTCGAAAATAATACGACGATTTCTATTAGATTTGTGTCATATTTTCAATGTTAATTGTAACAAAATCATTTTCATTTATTTTTCTGTTTTAGTTATTTCTTTTCAAATGATATCATATTGTTAATTCTTAAATAATTCCTTAAGTCTATACGTGATATCATCTCATATATCATCACACGTATCTGTGATTATATTATGAAATATATCACGACTAAAACATTTATAGAAACTGATATGACAAGAAAGGCATTACAAGAAATTGTAAATGTTATTACAGACATACAAGTGAATATGGTCCAGACCAAAAGAAAAAAAGGAAACATGAAAAACATGCATCTGACCAACAACGAAGTTAAGAAGCATCAACAGATGCAATACTAAAATTTTTAACAGAACGAGGATATCAAGAACATCTTCTGCCCTGGGTAGGACGACAAACTAGTCCCCTGGCCTGGGTAAGATGCTAAACTACATTCAATAGCGAGTCCTTTGATCAGAATGTTTTGAGGAGCATAGAACCACCCCTTAATTGGTGGTGTTTCCATGTCCACCCTGACCCGGAGTGCTAGCACTTGTCAGGGTCCCAGCTATGGACAAATAGTTAGCCCCCCAAAAGTGTCAAAACATTATAAAAGTATAAAAAATAGGTTTTAAACCAGTAAAACATTTTTTTTTTAAATTAGCAGCAATACATTTTTGAAAAAAAAATTACCAGCAATACATTTTTTAAGAAAAATATTACCAGCAATATATTTTTGAAAAAAATATTACCAACAATACATTTTTGGAAAACATATTACCAAGAATAAATATATTGTCGGCATTAAATAAACAATGCTGTAAAACAAAATAAAAGGAACCAAGAACAGCTTAAATGCTTAGAGAAAACAAATCCTCGAACTATACCCTTAATCATTATCAATATGTAATTTTTTTTAAAGATATTTCCTGTCTCGTCTATCGTGGGAAGGGAGGTACATCAATTCAGTTTAGTAAATTGTTGATAGATTATTTCCCTTAGTAAATTTAATAGTCTATAGAAATAAAATATTTATCCATATTTAACCAAATTTACTTCCCGAGTAAAGGATTTTTTTTTATTAATCATTTCCTTTATTCTTACGTTTCTTTAATTGCAATTATGTTTGTCCAAGCCTTTCAGGTGAGGAACTAAGATACTTTTTGTTTAAGTCATCGTCTTGCTTTAACATGGTCTTGAAATTTGGCTTTGTTGTCGCCGTCCTTGTCGTTCTGATGCTAATCTTTTTGCTTCAGAGAGAACTTCTCTTTTCACTGTTAAATACATAAAGTTTTAAAATGAAAAGACATTTACAAATATTTAGCATATTTATAATATCAAGAATAATCAATGACTGATAGATACCATTGTACGTCTAAAAAATATGATACTCGGACATTTGGCAGAGGGACATTTTGACGAAAGACAATTAACCGAATGGACAATTAAGCGAATGGACATTAAGCCGAAAATATTGTGGCGTACTTACATGTATGTCACACTCTTTACCTTGATGTACTACATACATTTATATTTATTTACTGTATTAATTTATAATTTTTTCCTTTTTTTACAGGCTTTCTTTTTTACAAATAATGTAAATAGTTACAATACCTCAACTCAGAAATATAGTGAGATGTTTTTACTTCTTTGCTCGCTAACGAAACAGGAGCTTTCTCTACTTTTTTTCTACGTGCTTTCTCCATTCAAAACGTAGGCGATTATTACTCTCCACAATTTCCTGTCCTTTGAAGCTCTGAATAAATATTGTCTTTTTTCAAATAGTATAGTCATATTAAATTCTGTATTGTCCTCATTTTACGCTCGTACATCAAGGAAATATTACTATTGTTGGTAAAATGAATATAGAAGAGTGGGGATTTGCACCAATCATTCCTTTATATTGTCTGAAAACGAGACATATGTTTCATCCCTGGAGAATCACTGTTTACCAGTCAAGATAATCATACTTATTATAAAACCCAGGTTGTGTGTGTGTGTGTGTCTGTTTCTTTTATATATTGGATCGGATTTCCTACATTTTTCAACCGATTTCAACAAAACTTCACAGGACTACGTAAAATTACGTTGCGGTGGTTCTGACAGCGCCAAAAATTGGAAAAACACAATTGTTTTTGCACGAAATCAATTTGAAAACACGATTAAGAGGCATCACTATCTCCAGAATGAAAGGGGGATAACTCATATCGAGTTATACTTATTATAAGACCCAGGTTGTTTGTGTGTGTGTGTTCGTTTATATATGGGATCGGATTTCCTACATTTTTCAACCGATTTTCAAAAACTTCACTTTTTTTTGACAGGTAGTGTTTCTTATTGTCTTGCACACTTTTTTCTTTATTTTTACATTCAGAATGCTTTAAAAATTCCATTTACAAAACAATTGTTTATAATAAAATTCTATTCAATCGGTAGACTCATAACGATTGAAAACAATGTTTTTGTTTGAGTTTGGGTTTGACCAATTCGTAAAAAAAAATACCAAAAAAAAAAAAAAAAAAATAATTAAGACATGCGTGTCCGTCAACCTTAAACAATAATCTTTGTCAATTTTATTTTTCAGTCTTTATGATGGTCGATACTTGATCTATCTCTTACTGTTACATCCCCGGACAATGCCGGGCTCTACTGCTAGTATGAATTAAAAATAAAGTTTAGACCAACTGGCCGTGTTAGGACCAGCTACCTTCATTAGTTCCAACAGTTCAAATCTTCACAGCTTAGATCTACCATGACATATACATTGTGATGTAATAACCATATTTCTTTCGTATTCCTTGAGTGACGAAGATATTCCGTTCGAAAATCTTCTCCGAAAAAACTGCCATTGAATGGAGACGATCCTTCCCCGATCGCTAGAGTCTTAACAATGAGGTTATGTTCAAGGTCAGCCGTTTTTTTTCTACATATCATAATAAGCACTTCTTACTTCCTTCTCTTACATTAGTACTACACCTCCATTTAGTTACTCTCAACCTTGAGCGACTCTTGGGTCTTTTACTGTGTGGAAATTAGTAAAAGAAATCTCGCGCTTTGGTTCCATTTTCCATTGTAAATGTTCTTCAAATAAAATAGAATTACCCTCAAGTGTGTGTATATGGGAACTTAAACATGAAAAAGGATAAGAGAAAGCATTCCTACAATTTTCTGGTTTCTATGTAACTGCATCAGCATAAATATTAAGCTGGTCTTGGAACGGCAGAGATTTAAATGGATAAAATAGAAACATTGTATTATGTAAGGACGATATTTTGCTTGCTTTAAATTAAAGTTACACCACTAGTAACCATGGGTATGTCATACGCGATTTTGAAAATATCAAAATCAAATATTAAATATAAATCTTTATTTAAAATATTTTACATGCAGGCAATTCACACTTTGTACTTTGAGTTAACATTAATAGGAACTGAAAAACATTATTTAGGTAAGAAAATCAGGTACTGAAATTGTAATTAAAATTAGGAAAATTTGCCTTGGTACTATATACAAATGGTTAGTGTTCTGGGGTGAAACATGAAATTTGAATTTTACCCGCTTTTGTGGGATCGAAGACCGACAAAATTTCAGAAGGAAACGGGTGTAATCATAGCCTCTCACTAAGTGTAATATTAGGTTATGTTATAAATAATTTCCGCTTTTACTTAACAAGGGTTCGTTTAGTTCTTTTCGATCAGCGTTTGTAGAACCAAAACAACCATATGCTGATTTAGTCTAAATGTCGGTAGATTGTGATGTGTTTCACATCTTTCCTAATTCCTGAATGATTTACAGT
>CAHIKZ030004566.1:3350000-3420000 GCA_903632075.3 Acanthosepion pharaonis | reverse complement strand
TCTACCTCACACACACACATAAAAACATATATATATATATATATATATATATATATATATATATATATATAGAAAGAGAGAGAGAGAGAAAGAGAGATAGGAGAGAAGCACGGTGGAGTAATGGATAGGAATCGGATCCATTGCATTCACTTACGTGCTAATATCTTTTTGAAAATATAGGAATCTTCTTCTCCCTGGCCCAACGTTATCAGTAACTAGCTGGACAGACTGGTTCATATAGCCTTGGGTGTACACCGGTCTAGGTTAATGTAATTCTGAATTGAAAAACTGGCCGGCAGGCGGTTGGGCTCAATCAGGCTATTTTGCCCAAGAAACATCACTTCTACTGCGGCTATAGTACATGTGGTACCCCTACGACCCTGATGGGGAACAGGATTCGCGATATATATATATATATATATATATATATATATATATATATATATAATGTAACATTCATACAAAAAGTAGATTAGTAAATTAATGATATAAAATGGCAAAATCCCTTCGCAAACAAAATTTTAAAGGTACATTAATTTACAAAATCACTCGATGAATGTTATGATCCTTGTTTTTAAAAATTATTAACTGTATAAGATCTTTGTTTGCGAAGGAATTTCGCTATTTCATATCATTAACTTTACTACTTTTTGTATGAATGATTCATTGTAATATGAATTGAACTGCACCACATATTTGATATATATATATATATATATAATTATTTAAAAAAAAATTATAACATAAATATGTTATAAAATCACTACATAAATAGCCATTTTGTTTCAACATCCTCGGTGTCTTATCAAGTGATGATATTGAATGTAAAATAAATGGTTTTAAAAGTTTCAAATTAATTAACGATCCTTCATGAGAGGAAAACGTTGTTACAAAAGCTAGAATGACTAATCAAATTGGAATTCATTCCGTATACACCAATTATATACTTCTCAATCCCACCTGGAATTCATTCCGTATACACCAATATTATACTTGGGTATATATATATATATATATATATATATATATATATATATATATATATATATATATATATATATACTTTTATTTATGCAGCAAATGGTACTTAAGGCCCAAACTATAAGAAAGTATCATTTTCTGCTGATTAATTTTCCAGGTTAAAAATAACTCTACTCAGACAAAAGTAAATTTTAGCCAGAAATTGTTCATTTGGGAAGAAAATCACATGACATATGGTCTAAGCTTTCGACTTGATAAGTCATCCAGCTAGAGACAATCCTGTATTATTTTTGACTATAGCAGATACCGTAGAAACTATGAAACCAATTTTCATTTCTGAAATCCAAAAAAGCAAACCAATAAAATCTGAGGTAAAACTTCGCGCCTTCATCTAATGGAAGCAGGGAAGCTGATAACGATAAAATCGCTCCGGGTTGGTGTCACCTGGGAGAGGGTGTCAGATGTTTTAGAGGATCGACCCCACGATTGACAAAGTATTTACACGCCCTTCCAGGTGGGATTGAGAAGTGTATCTCTATGCAAAAGAACTCATATTCATTTAAAAGAAAAAATATATAAAAATTATCGAAAATTTACCTTCCAAAAACGGAAAAAATACGAAAGCTTATTAATATTTTCAAGGACTTTATTATTAAGAGTGATATGTTCTGACTTCACCTCTGCAATAATTTCGGTTAATGGAAATGTATGACTTCGCTGTGAGAATTGGCATGTTGTATTGATGTAGCACTCGAAGAAACTCTTAATGTATCAATAATTGTTTCAGCGAACGTGCGCTAGGAATTTGGCTCCATCTCCGAAGCCACGTAATTACCGGTTGTTTGACACTGATGTCCATAAATGAAGATAAGGTTATAACTAAGCCAGTTGCCTCGATCTTTTAACCGAGCAGAAGAATTCCATTACTTCTTACCTGTATGAGAGCACACAAGCGAAAACTTCTTCTTTTTCTTCTATGTATCATGTCCATTCAGGACGTTGGCAAACATGGCTTTGCACAATTTCCTGACCTTTGTAGCGATTAATAAATTTTGTCATTTTGTTGTCTTTCCTCAACCTTGTTCTGCTAACCATTTCCACAAACTAGTTAGGTAGGTTATACGTTGCTTCCCTCAGTCCATCTTGCCTTCAATGTTTACTGTGTTAAAGTTTCATATTTTCCAACCTTTCTTTCCTCATCAAATGCCCTATATATGTGTACTTTTTGCTTCCAATTTTTTATAAAATTTTGTCTTTAATCATCTGTTCTGTTCATAATTAATCAAAATAAACATAAGCCGATAATAATAATAATAATAATAATAATAATAATAATAATAATAATAATAACTGGAAATTATCAAGTACATATACTAAAATATTGTGTTTGCCCAAAATGCAGATTCTGCGATAAATATTCAGAAATGATTGATCATCTTGTATCAGGTTGCACGATATTGGCACCCACTGAGTATAAAACCTGGCATGACAGAAATGGGCCAATATCTGCACTGAAAAATTTGAAACTTCTACAGGAAGGTAACTGGGAGGAACTGGTTACGGAGATAGGACCAGTTGAAATTCTATGGGACTAAACAATACACTCTGACAGAACAATCAAAGCCAACCGCCCAGACATTGTTATTAAAGACCACAAACAAAAAAACATGGGACATCAACAATACCTGTTGCAGTTGGAGCCCTAGGATTGGTTGGAAAAGATTCAAGTAGACTAATTGAAGGGATTCCTGGAAGTCCATGCCTCAAAGAAATACAAAAAAAATGTTCTCACAAGTACAGCCCACACTATATCCGAGTAAAAATTTTTTTGTAAGTGGAAAGTTTCATGATGCCATTTCTAAGCTTAGGTCTCTGGGCGGGACCCGGAAAGAAATGTGTACAGGCTAGAAATCAAAGGAAATAAAAACAACAACAACAACAAAAACAATAACAACAACAACAATAATAATAATAATAATAATAATCTTTAAAAAAAAATACAAGCTTGAAGTGGTAATCTCAAAGATATGGCACATGATGACATCAGTAATTCCAGTTGCAGTGGGAGCCCTCGGATTGATTGGAAAAATGTTACGATAGACACATCGAAGGGAATTATCTTAGTCCATACCTGAAAGAAATACAAAAAAAAAATGTACTTACTAGTCCAGTTCACATATTACGAAGGGCTTTATCTATGTAAAATATCTGTGATCTTTTTTTTTTAAAAAAAAAGAAATATCTGTGGAAATTTTCCTGAAGCCATTTCTGATCTTGTGTCTCTGGTTAGGACCCGGAAAGAAAATGTGTATACAACAGAAAAGCAAGGAAATTATAATACTATTACTTCTTCTCCTCCTCCTATTACTAATAATAATGAAGTAATACTATATATCATCGTATTATTATTCTGTTAGTGTCTTAGTTACTTTGTACGTACATTACACTCTCTTACTGCCTATTATTATTTCGCGGGTATTTCCCGTTATTAGAATTATTAGTATACTAGTATTAAATCACTATTATTAAAATAGTCCTGAGGGTCTTATTAAATTTACAAGTAGAATATTGTGTGATTCAATGTTGTCATTTTTAAACAACGCTTGGCCGTTACAAGGCTAAAGATTCACTCAGAGTAGTAGGTTGTTAAATGTGTTTCTGTAAGAGTAGGAAGTGAAGTCTGTTCCACAAAGTGGTTTGACCATGAATTATTGCACACAAAAGAAAACAGACGTCTGTGTGTTAGATAACGAAGAAATAGCATGCGTCATCATTAGAGATATTGTATACCCTGGAGATAATGGAGTTGTTAACAAATAAGAACAAGAAGGAAAACAGAAAAAAAACTGCGATAGTTTGACAGAGGAAATGTATGAAGTATATATAAAATGTATCAGTAAAAAGAGTAGATAAAATACTCACTGTTGTACTTGGTCTTTGGCACGATAAGTAGAGAACTCCCGAAGCGGCAGTAGAAGATTGCTGTGTTTGCAGCTCGATTAGTAACAATACTAATGGTAATATTTTATCTCAAGCGTGGGCAAACATTTTCGAACCACATGAGATATAGTTCGCTATAAAATGAGCGGCATAGTATATAAAAAAATTAATGGTAATTTTTCGCTGACGATATCGAGACCATTTTCACAACAGAAGAACATACATATAAGCATCTACATTAGAAATAAGGAAAAGTAGCTTTATTTCTTTGGAGAAAATTCTTTTGTTTTGCTATAATTAAACAATTTAACTCTGAGAAAACAATCATTGCTCATCCATTAGGCATAGCAATCAAAGACCTCAAAAACAGAAGGTGCTTCATTAATGGCATCCTAGTTCCTGCATACAGTAATATATATTTGAAGTTATCAAAATACAAGGATCTTCAAGTGGAAACCTAAAAATGTAGCCCATGTAAGACATCAATGAATCCAATTTTGGTTAGGGCCATACATTTCATTGGAAATGGTTCTGATAGACTCATAGAAAGCTTCCTTAACAGACCATACCTTAAAGAAATACAAAAAAAAGATTCTTAGAAGCTCATTTCACATCATACGAAGGCCTTTATCTTATGTAAAATGCGTAAGCTCGTTTTATTGTTTGATTTGTATTTTTTACAAACATGTTCAGTTGAAAATGTCTTAATGTCATTTCTGACTCAAGGGCTCTGATTGGGTCCCAGAAGGAAATGAGCATACAACAGAAAACAAAGGAAATACTACTACTACTACTACTACTACTACTACTACTACTAATAATAATAATACACAGACAGAGCAGGACTTTACAATACAAACAGACAGGACAGTCAAAGCTAATCGCCATGACATCGTGATTAGAGATGGCAAAGACAAAATGTGCCTTTTTGAGTATTATCGAGCAAGTACTATTAGTGCGAGTGTTATTCGAAGGCGTCTGATACCAGTATTGTTCAAAAGCGTTACTAAAGTTGTATCTGCGATTACAAAGTCTCTACTACAATGTGCATTAGGAAATGGGTATCCGTTGACATTACAAAAGTGGCAACGAGTGTTCGTTGACATCAGAAAAATTTGCAAACGGGTATAGGCTGAAGGCCTTGTCTATTTTATCAGAAATACTATCACTCAACTGCCTTCATATGAAGGGGAACGGTAGAGAAAGAAAAGATATCTGAGTTAAGTAGAGAGAGACCGAGACACAAAAACTTCAAGAGTAGTCAAATGGTTCTTTTTATGTGCCGTGTCCTTTCAGGACGTAGACGATCATGGCTCTCCACTTCCCCATATCCCCTGTGGCTCTCAACTCCCCCAGACCACGTTCTGCCATCCACTTGCTTAAGCCCGCCAGGTATGTCATGCCTTGCTTTCCCTTGTCTCCTTTTCCCCTCAATTCAACCTGTGAGTATCAGATTCTCCAGGCCCCCTTTCTCATTACTTCTCCCAGAAATTTCATCTGCCTCTTCCTGATGTTAAGTATAAGCTTTCTCCTTGTTTGCATCCTTTCCAAAACCTCATCGTTGCTCACATCCTCGTTCCATGATATCCTGAGCATACTTCTCCGCTGCCTCGAGTCTCTTTTTCATCTTTAAGAAGACCGTTCAACATTTGCTGCCGTATAGGAGGTCTGATATCACGTAGCAGCTCAGTACTTTTTTCTTTGTCACCAAAGAAATCCTCTCGCAGTGCTCTGCCTAGCTTTTGGAATTCATCAATAATTTAAATAATTTGAAAAATTATTCGAAAAATTATTAAATATAATTTAATGGTTTCTTGGCATTAATTATAATTCCAGTTTGACCACAAATATACCGGCTTTATTCTATTTGGTGTTGCTTCCATAACTTCATGCTTGAAAACAAAATAATATATTTTGTTTTATAGATATAGTTAATGAACGTAATACTAGTTTGATATAAAGACGTATCATTCTACAAATCTTACAAACATTTGTATTACGATGGTAAATTATAAAATGATCTCACTCTGATGGAGTTGATTCTTAAAAACATGATATTTAATAGCATTGCAGAAATCCACACAGACTCAAGTAAACAAGATAAAACAGGAAAAAGTGGGAATATTCAATAAAAAAAAATATAGTTTATTCTTACAACAGTTTTATTTTTATTTTTAGAATATATTTTTTTATCAGGCTTGAATCAAAAGATGCAAACAACTCCATTTTTTGTGTGCATTCTCAGTTATCTCCCTTAGATACTCTTTATTCTTATTCACGTAAAGGAATTGATCGCGTAGTTTTTTTTAAAATCTTTATTCGTTATTTCATACATTTTGTTTTTGTTTTTTTCTTTTTAAATTTCCGCCATCCAAATACTCGTTTCCTTTGTCCGGAGTTTTTTGATTCAGTTGATGATTGAACAAAAAATAAATGAAGATTTATAAGAAACAAAATCTAAAGCAGCATTGTTTAAATGAACAATGAAAACAAAAATCCTGTTATGGCAATAATAAAAAAAGATTTGAAGAAAAAATAAAAGGAATTAATCGATAACAGTATCAATCCAGTAAAATGATAACAAATATATCAAAATAACAATTAGTAATTATAAAACAAAAGAGAACTTAAATAACTATGATTATTAATGGCTTCCAGAATTTGTGACTATCTATCTATCTATCTATCTATCTATCTATCTATCTATCTATCTATCTATCGATCCTAATTTGTTCATATTCTTTCTTTTTTCCTTTCTTTCTTTCTTTCTGTCTACCTACTGTCTCTCGACAATGTATTTATTTATCAATCACCACTTGTTAATATTCTATCTATCTATCTATCTATCTATCTATCTATCTATCTATCTACAATGTACCTATTAATCAATCCTAATTTGTTCATATTCTTTCTTTCTTTCTCTTTATCTGTCTATCTACTGTTTCTCGATAATGTATCTATTAATCCTCATTTGTTCATATTCTATCTATCTATCTATCTATCTATCTATCTATCTATCTATCTATCTTTCAAAGTGTACATTTTTCTATCTACTGTCTCTCGACAATGTATCTATTTATCAATCGTCATTTGTTCATATTCTTTGTTTCTATCTATCTATCTATCTATCTATCTATCTATCTATCTATCTATCTATCTATATGTATATATATATATATATATATCTATATCTATATATATATATATATATATATATATATATATATGCATGTCTGTTTTTATCTATCTATTTATGTCAGTTTTTTCTCATCTATCAATCTAGGTGGCTGACATATATACAACACATAATGTACTACTACGAATATTAGTAGTACTACTACTAGTAGTACTGCTACTACTAGTAGTAATACTACTATTCATAATAATACCTCGACGTTGGTCAATATGTTCGTAACATGACACAGCTTTTAGCTGATTTTCAATCTAAACTTTTCTTCATATTATAACCGGTCTATTTGATTAATATTTACATCGGAATTAAGTGCATTGACACGGATGTTGACACAGCAACCGACGGGTGAGGGGTATATTTGTTCCTGTCCCGGTTGTAGGTGCTCGGGTTCCCACCTAAAACCAGACCTTGTGTCACATCTCGTCCTAGTGTGTATGGCAGACTAAATTGGAAGAATAACAATGGAACAACTTTACGGATATATTTAAGAAAGCATCTTAAAGAAAAGGCGGTGAAAAGAGATGGATATTCTTCATCTATGTTTAGTGTCCCTTCAGGATGTTGGCGATCATGGCTCTGTCCAAATTTCTGTTCTTTGGTTGCTCTTAAAAACTTCTTTTTTTTTGTCATCTCTCTCAAACCCTACGCCTTCATTCATTCACTAAAGCCCACCAGGCTTAACTTTCCTCTGTCTCTCTTACTTTCAATCTGTCCTGTAAGGATCAAATTTTCCAAGCCCCCTTTCCTCATTATGCGCCCCAGAAATTTCAACCAGTTGTTAAGTGTAAATTTCCATTTTGTTACCAATATCTGTAGATGTTCATCGTTGCTCACATGTTCGGTGTATTTTATTATCAGCATCCTTCTGTAAAACCATATTTCTGCTGCTTGAATTCTTTTCTCCGTTTGTGAGGAGATTGTTCAGCATTCAAAGACATATATAAAGACTGATATTGCATAAGAGTTCAGTACTCGTTTCTTTGTTTCTAACGAATTTTTTCTTTTTCTTCAGACGTTGCTCATCATTTGGAAGAAATCTTTTACTATCCCAATGAGCTTTTGGATTTCACTGTCAAACTTTCCCTCCTAATAATTTTCTATGGTTAAAAAAAAAGATGTTAAAACAAATCAGAAGCGAATAGAGCCAGCGGACATAAAAGAAAAACATATGAAATTAAAAACCCAGAAAAATACTATGGATCGTCTTCTACTATAGGGCTTGCAAAAAGAAGACCTCTTCATCCCAATTAGGTAACGCTTTAAGTCTGAAGAGATACCGCGCCGTCTAAGTTGAAATGTTTCTAGTCAGAACATTCCCACAGAAAATGGCAGATCACCGAATCGCAGGATGAGAGTCTGCGTTTGTAGAACCCAGCTGTAACTTCACCCAAATGATCGACTCGACTCACTTGTGACTACAGTGCCGTTCGATAAAAGTGACTCAACTGATTTTTTTACTAAAAATATTTTTTGTCGATTGTTTTGGGGGCTAACATAATTTTTAATCTTACTAATATAAAGACCCCTTCCCGACCACCCAGGAAAAAAGTTTATTCACCCTAAGGCATTCTATTGATAATGATAAATTTGGATATAAAAGAGATTCAGGAAAAATCTCTGTGCAAAAACGTGACTCAGATATCGCGTTCTAATGATTAAACTGGTAAATTTAAAGAGCTTTTGACAAAATATTGAAAACTATTTTACAATACACTCAGAACAATATTCAAGAGAATTCTAGAACAGCTTAAATTAAATCTAGAGTATTCTAGAATATTCCAGAAGGCATCATACAGTATAAAAACAGCTTGAAATAGCCACTCAGAACCACTTAATGCATCTATTATTGCCCTCTCAAAAGCAGGCAAGACTACGAGAGAAATTGCAGAAATTGCTATAACCTCGCAATCAACTGTCTCTCAAGTGCTTAGGCCACATAATTATGCCACTCCTGCTCCAAAGAAGGAAACAAGGGGACTAAAGAAAATGATTGATGACAGAACTGGCAGGGTAATCAAGAGAAAAGTTGCGAAGAATAGGACTATGGCTAGCCAAGAAATTGCAGCCAGTCTAAGCGAAGAGCAAGGTGTTAGTTTTGCTTCTTCAACAGTCCGTCGGTGGTTGTTAGAACAAGGCTACAAATTTTGTACACGAAGGATTAAGCCGCTAATAAGCAAAGCCAACAAAGCCAAGAGATTTGAATGGGCTCACTACTACAAACATTTCACCGTAGAAGAAACATTCAAAGGATAAGGTGAGTCACTTTTATCAAACAGCACTGTAGTTAACAATATTTTAATGTTTTAGAAGAAATATAAATCTTAAGTTTTATTTTAATGGAAGGAGGGATTGCAGATATTCCTGGTTGATTTATCCTTGGAATAAACGAACTAACAGCTTCAGTATATGTCTATATTTCTGAATAAGGCCGGAGCGTACAACGGCCGAAACGTTGTTAATATGACAATAAAGATGTGAACAACAGTCTGAATGATATCTGTCTATATTTCTGAGATGAGGTATTATGTACACTATTTACATTATTCGGACTATTGTCCTCATCTTTGTCGCCACATTTATCACAACGTTTCGGCCTTTCTACGTTCCGGCCTTCTTCAGGTGCTTGGAATGTTTATACAGCGTAAAGAAAGGGGGATTAACAGGAGATAGCTGATAACTGACATCCATTAGACATGGTAAGTGGATCTAGAACATTCTACTTCAGCGAGTGAAATAAAGGTTTTGGTCCGACATTCCAGAAATTATTTCTCACTTGTCAATTTGAAATGAAGTCTTAGATATTCCTTAAAATGTAATATTTTAGCTGAAACGACATTTACGTTTCTTTTCACACGTATGCCCCTCATTGTCTACATTAGATAACATAGAATTTTTCTTTCATTCACACCGTCTCAGTAAAACGATTTTTATTTGATGTTGAAACGATAAGTTTTCAATTTCTATTTCCTAAAAGAAATAATTTATTGAATCTTTGCTACTCATAATATTACAGTTTTTGTGAAGAGAAAAATGATTAACCAAACTGAAAATGAATAGCGATTTACTAAGCGTAGGTTAGAGGGAGAACAAGGCGTAAAATATGGAGCACTCAGTGAGGATCGAACTCACTACTGAATTGATTTAACGAGACAAGATTGCTAGTAATTACACCACGTCGAAGTGCCCAGTGATTTCTTAAATGTAGCTTAAACGTGGCAGGAGGCTGCAAGTATGGAACGCCCAGAGAGTACAAAAACTCTCTACTCAGTCATAATTGATTGAGCGGGACAAGTTTGTTAACCATAACACTCTGTCTGAAACCAAAAATGAATACGCAAAAGTGAACTCAAAAGGATGAATCAATGAAAGTGAAAATGTCGGGACTCTCAATAAAATGGAACGGTTCAGAAGATTTCGGATATTCATATAAACCAGAAGCTGTCCCCAGAAATATTATAAATATAAGATAGGTATTTGGTGTATGTAATAAATGAAAAAAATTTGCTTCCATGATGATGATGATGATGATGATGATGAGAATAAGAGGAAATTGAAATTTATAACGAAGAAAATAATTGAAGCTGAAATGATGCGGAGGTGTACTGACAAAGAAAAAAAACAATTTTAGTTTATAATAAATCCACAAAGTCGATGTTTATTTTTCCATTTTTTAAAATGAATACAAAACAGCAATCAGAGAAAATAATTATTTTCAATGTCCACTTTTTCTATATTTCTAGTTTTATTTAATTTTCAAGTTAAAAAAAAATACAAAAAAAATTACATTTTAACAAACGTGAAATATCTGAGAGATTGTCATAGTTTTTTTTAAATTTTACTGTGAATTGTTTTTATTTTGTCATCTTTTTCTTTCATTAATTTTATTGTTCAGTCTTTAGTGCTGAGTGTAGTTCTTAAAAAAACATACATTCTTCTTTTTCTAGTCTTTCTCTTTCCATTTATTTGAACATGCAATGATGTAGAATCATTTTCCAAGCTTTTCTTTCTTTTCTTCTTTCTTTCTGTCGTTCTTTTTATTCCTTTCTGTCGTTCTTTCTATTCCTTTCTTTCTTTCTTTAACCAGCAATTTTTAAATCGTTTTCAAAGGTTTTCTTTTTTCTTTCTTTCTTTTCTTTTCCATTCCTTGTTTCTTAGTTTGTTTCGCCCGTTGTTTGTTTGTTCCTTTCTTTCTTGAACATGCAAATTTTTAAAGACGTTTTCTCAGCTTTTCTTTTTATTTTCTTTCTTTTCCTTTCCTATATTTCTTTCTTTCTTTCTTTATTTCTTTCTTTCTCCATCTATTTTAAATCATTTTGGCAGCTTTTCTTTTTTCCTTTCTTTCTTTTCTTTTCTTTTCGCTGTTTCTTTGTTTCGTTTTTTGTTTGTTTGTTTCTTTGTTTTTTTGTTTCTTTCTTTCTTGAACCTGCAGTTATTAAAATCGTTTTTCAGGTTTTCTTTCTATTCTTTAGTTTCTTTTCATTCTTTTTTTTTCTTTCTCTCTCACTCTTGAACCCGCAAATTTTCTTTTCTTTCTTCCTTCTTTCTTGAACCTGAAATTTAAAAAAAAATTCTTTTTTTCAAGTTTTCTTTCTATTTTTCTTTATTTGTTTGCTTTCTTTATTTCTTTTCTTTCTTTCTTTCAGCTTTCTGAAGACTTCGATTATTGTTTATCTCATTCATTCTTCTTATTTTCAGTTAGCTTTATTTGTTTTTCTTTCTTTCTTTCTTTCTTTCTTTCTTTCTTTAGGCTTTTCACAAATTCCATTCCCTCATACATTCATATTTATTTGTCCTCCAGGATTTTCAACCGTCGGTATCTTTTCTTTTGTTCCTTTTCCTTTATTCTCGCTCATTTCCTTGTCCTCCTCATTAGTAGTGATGGCATCAAGTAAATGATCCATTCCTTCAGCCATTGTCACAAACGAGGGCCCATTATTCAAAATCGCCCCTTTTTTTTCCAATAAACTCATGAATAAAAGATGTTCAGGAAAACTTCATAAAACGACATTAAAAATGTAAATTGCATACAAAAAAGGTCACTTGCTAAATTGGACTCGAGTTTGTATATAAATGTTTTTATTAAGAGGTTGCTTTGTAATGTGTGTATTTTCATTTGAAATTCTCGTCTGTTTTTGTCATTTTATTAAAGTCAGAGTAAAAAAATGGAAAAAATAAAACATACCCTCGAGAAAGGTTTTTCCTACTTTTTCTTACCTATTCAATCCACGTTTATATTTGAATGATTTCACACCTGAAAAACAAAAAAAAAAAAAACCCAAAAAACAAAAACATTGTTATTTATTGATTTCTTAATACAAAATAACTTCGTTCTTCTCTCTTTCATTATGAATTCGCTATTTTTTCATTCTTTGTTTCTGTGTTTGTTTCTTTTTTATTATTATTATTAATTTCTTATATGGTCATTCTTTCTTTATTTGCCTTATTAATTCATTCATTCATTGTTTCTTTCTTTCTTTGTTTGATTAATTCGTTATTTGTCTGTTCTCTTTTTCTTTCTTTTCATTACGATTCGTTATATATCCATTCGTTCTTTGTTTTTTCTTTCTTTGTCTTCGAATTTGACTAGTCTTCATTCCTCCGTCCTTCCTTTCTTTCTTTTTGTTACACATTTTCTACTCTTCCTTCCTTCCTTCCTTCCTTCCTTCCTTCCTTCCTTGTCTTATCCGTTTTTATGTAACCTTTTTCTTTCTTTCTTTCTTTCTTTTTTTCTTTCTTTGTTTGTTTCACAAATTTTTGTCTGCTCTTCGTTCCTTCCTTCAATTCTTTCTTTCTTTCTTTCTTTCTTTCTTTGTATTATCCGTTTTTGTGTAGGCTTTTCTTTCTCTCTTTCTTTCTTTCTCTTTCATTTATTGTAATACTTTAAATCTTATTACAGAAACCAGTGTTTCTGCAGCGTTTCTTATATTAATTATTTCATAGAATTGCATTTTTGATTGAAATTACAGTCTTTCTCTTTTCTTCCATTAATATTTTACCAACTTTTATGCTTTTACTCAAAATGCTTTCATGGTGTTCAGGTTCAAGCTACGAACTTTCTGAGAGTTCATACGCAAATATTCAAAGATAGACTCTCTTAAAGATAATAGCAGCACATCTTTAAAACTATTGTTCTTTTTGCAACTAAATGATCATCGGAAACACAATAAATGCTATTTGCACGCACACGCACGCAAACACACACAAACATGTACACTCACATACACGAACGCACACTTACTCTCTATGTATATATTTCACGCACGCATTCATAAACTGATTTACTCTGAAACAGTGATTTGATTTTTAATTTAGTCTGTCGTTTTCCTTTGAATTGTATGCATCGTCTGCTTTTCTTTCCATTTAGTGTCATGTGCTTTCTTTCATAAACCCATTCTTTAGTGTTCTTTTATCTTCTTTTAGCCTTCTCGTTTTCTTTTCGTTTTGGTTGAAACATTCACCAACTGAAACTGAAATGTTGCTCAGTGATCACAATGAAGATGACGGATTCGAGAGTTTACTAAAATAGAGAATCCTTTTTATTCTTCTTGCATTCTTTCGCTGTTCTTTTCCTTGTTTCTTTCAAAATAGTTTAGCTACATTTTCAGTTGTGTTTCCTCTGTAGTGCAAATGATTTATTTGCAGTTTTTTTTCTTTTACTGCTGCCGGGCAAAATTTGGGATTTTTCTTTGGCATTGTTTAAGAGCATCGAACCAACACGTTTTTTTTTTGTTTCTTGTAATATATATATATATATATATATATATATATATATATATATATATATATACAAGACAATTTTCCTGATTGCGTCTGCAAATTTACACTTCATTCTTTTTAAAATTTCCTCAGTCGCTTGTTTAAGCACGTGATTCTTCTCATCAATTAAATTATTTTTATAATAATGTTCACAAAATACAACCCCAAGAGCCACTAAAGGTAGATTGTTACCGTGTATTTTTTTCTGAGCGGAAAAAGAGGCAATGAATACAGTTTATACAGGAAACATAATTTTGTTTGGAGAAGGTTAAGATAGTAGTAATCGGGAGAATAACCTGCTGCAAGTCTCTCTATCTTAAAGCATCTGTCCAAGTGGAACTTCTTACTGATTGAAAACGAGAGAAATGGGAATGGTTCTTCTTTGTGTATGTGATATGGCGGGCCCCAACTGCAAAGATCAAAGGGTTGGTGGGATCAGGGAATTTAGATCAACTGTTAATTTACCAAAAAAATAATGCTATGGGAGAAAGATGTTAATCGGTAGAAAATAATTCAACATTCACAAGGCCTCTTAGACGATTTTCAACCCGATCTATCTATCTATCTATCTATCTATCTATTTTATTCTGGTCATATCTGTCGATCTAGCAGTCTTATTCCGAGCATAACACACTCTCTTTCTATCTTTCTCTCTCTCTGTGCTATCTTTGATATTGGTAATATCCTTATATTTAGTAAATTGGATATTATCTATCTATCTATCTATCTATCTATCTATCTATCTATCTATCTATCTATCTATCTATCTATCTATTCTGGTCATATTTGTCTATAGGAATGTTATTCTGAGCATAACACTTTCTCTTTGTCTTTGTATCTTTCTTTCATCATATTGGTCATATCCTTATGTTTAGTAATTTGGATATCTATCTATCTATCTATCTATCTATCTATCTATCTATCTATCTTATTCTGATCATATATGTCTATGTGTCAATCTTATGAGCATAACTCTCTATTTCTATCCTTCTCTTTATTTTTCTCTCTTTCTCATTCTATCTTTCTCTTTCTGTCTCTCCCTGTCTCTCATGTTGGTCATATCCGTTTATCTAGTAATCTTATTCTGAAGATCTATCTATCTATCTATCTATCTATCTATCTATCTATCTATCTATCTATCTATCTCCTTCTAGTCATAAATATTACACATACTAAATTGCTACAAGTAGAAAAATAATACAAATAAAAACAAAATGATATTTAATAATAACAATGGTGCAATTGAAAGAAAACTAGAAGATGATATATTAATGTATGTAGAAGAAAGTAAATTGAGAAATAAAGATGAAGTGACAAGTGAGAAAACATGAATCTGATTTGAATGCAACGGCCTTTCTAAGTTGGGGAAACAATTTTAGAAACGTTTTCTTCCAGTGAAAATTCTGCGCGGATTAAATCGAACGCCTGAAGAGAATGCTACAATTATTTTCAACAACAACAAAAAAAAGATAATTTCCTTTCTTGGCGGGTTGATTTGAAAACTTGATAAGAGTCTAAATTGCAGTTGCAAAACAAACGAAAAAGAAAAAAAAGAAAAGAAGCAAAAATGAAGAATTTGAAATCAATTTTTATTTCATATGAAGAATGGAAAAGAACATTCTTTTAAAGAATTGACTAACAAAATATAGTAATGAGTTCAATCTGTCGTTGAAATAAGATCAGAATCATTTGTCTGCCTCTTTGTTTTTGAACAGATCTGGAGATGAAAAAGCGAATATTTTTGTCTGATTAACCACAAAAGTAAAACTCAACAAATTACGTGATAAAAGAAAAGGTGAAGAAAGTGACAGAGTAATACATAGAGTACTTTTGAAAAAAATGTTACGCTTGTAAGTTTAGAATAATTTATTGAATTCGAGATATGCAATTAAATGAATGATTTCGTAGTGTAAATTTAAATTGTCTTGAACTTTGCTTAGTGTTTAGTAAGAAAATAATTCTTTAGTTTCACGTCTTCAAGCGGATATCAAAATAGGTAGAAACTTATGAATAGAGAGAACGGAGCGACAATCGATGTAGCAATCGGATAAACGCAGTGAGTATCAAATGAAATCTAGATGTTTGTATATGGCATAGCATGTCGGATTTTTCATATGTTTTGCTCCTTTTATTTTGAAGAATTTAAAATAAAAAAAAATTATCTATGGAAAATCTATCTATCTATCTAATCCCAAAAGCCATTTATCACATATTATATTGGCAGAAATATTACCAATCTCTTGTAATTTTACTCTATATTTCTGGGATGAGTTAAATATCGATCTGACTAACCTACAGAGAATTCAAAACTGAACCCTTCTCCGTCGGGGGTGGGGGCAGATACAATGTTCTCGTTTCTCTGCTTATGTCTCGTTCTTATAGCTCTGTTCAGTCATTGCTCGTCTATTTAACTGAGTAAACGTACAAACTGACCGACCCAGGTATTGAACTCACAACCAATATATCACCAATGCTTTTATCCTCTAGGCCATTACTTCGTAAGGAGGCCGATCAAAATGTTGTGATAACAACAACAAAGATAAGAACAAGAATCCAAATATAAATAATGTAAATAATGATGAACTATTTGAAGTTTCCAGGTAATGCAGCAGTTTGATAGAGCTAAATTCACTGTAAGATTTTCCCAGTATATTACATATTCATTTACGGTCTCATCTGCGCATGTGCGACAACAACTAACAGATATTTAATATTCGTTGTTGAATTCCTATCGCTTAGTGTATTGTATTGTGTTGGGGAATAAATCGTGAGCGTTTTTCAAAATGTTTTATTGTCATGGTCTTAAAATGTTAACTTACATAACATTCTCTGGTCCCCTGACGTGTATTTTCGTGAATAAACTGGTTTTATCGTTCCTCATCAAACTCCCATCCTTCAGCTGAAAATTTCCTTTTTTGAAGCGCGAAAACCAATGTCAGGCGGTACTTTGAAGCATTGCGCCATTTCCATACACGTCACAAAACTGACGAGCTGCTTTGGCGGCGTGAACTCGTCGATTCTATGCCAAAAAGCAAAAGATGTCGAAAATTAGCAGATTTTTTTAATTGACATTACATTTTAGTAGTCTGAAATAGAACCAAAAAGTAATGAATTTTTTTTTTAAATCATACATATATGTAAATATTAGAGCAATAAGAAATTGTTGTTCTGAAATATTCGCCAAATTATTGGCTTCTCAAAGATTTTTTACTTTCAAATAAACAAAACAAAAAAAAAACAAGAAACAAAAAAAACAAAAACAAAAAAAAAATAAACAAACAAAAAAACGTTCACAACTTATTCCCTAACAAAATACAATACACAAGGCGAATAATTAATATTAGTTGTTGGATTTCTATTCGCCTTGTGTATAGGAGATGCGTGCACATCTACAATACACAAGGCGAATATTTAATATTAGTTGTTGGATTCCTATTCGCCTTGTGTATAGGAGATGCGTGCACATCTACAATACACAAGGCGAATATTTAATATTAGTTGTTGGATTCCTATTCGCCTTGTGTATAGGAGATGCGTGCACATCTACAATACACAAGGCGAATATTTAATATTAGTTGTTGGATTCCTATTCGTCTTGTGCACATCTTCCATCTTTGTTCATTTTAGTGACTTTGTTTTGTAAATCAGAGAATTAATAAAAATAACCTTTTCATCAACAAAAGCGTAATGAAACGAAAGTTCCATATATTCATCATATCTTTGGCCAGTACTTCCTCTTGATCAATCGATTATTCACCTTCATATTTTTTCTGGACTCCCTTGAGAGGTTTGGCTACAAATCATAGTTCACCTCTAAGACATGTCTGGAATCGGCTTCCTCAGAAGATCAACGAATCTCTCGACTGACGACTTGGATTATTCTACTTCACTGGGTTTTCTCCTGAAAACATCCATAGGTAAGATTCTTTCCCACAACGTGGGAATTTTTTTTCTGTTTATTCTTAGAATGTTTCTTGATGTCGGTGTTTTGCTAAATTTAGATTTTACTTTATATTTTTGGTTTCTTTATTGCCTCTGAATTCATTTTCGAAATCAACAACGTCTGAACTAAAAAAGAATTATATAAATGGCTGATTTACACATTCTATGAGTCTCGTGATAATTTGTAGGGAATCACCATGAAGTTAAGTAAAAAAAAAACAGTTTCATCATAGATGGCATTTTGGAGGAAATAATTTGGAAATGAAATAAGAAAAATAAATTTAAGATCAGTCTTGACAAATGAAAATCATTACGTTATCAGAAAATGTATTTATTTATCGGTAGAAGGAGCAAAATACAGTGCTGTTCGATAAAAGTGACTCAACTGACTTTTTTACTAAAAATATTTTTTGTCTATTGTTTTTGGGGTTAAAATGATTTTTAATCTTACCCCTTCTTGACCACCTAGGAAAAAAGTTTATTCACCCTAAGGTATTCTAATGAAAATTATAATTCTGGATATAAATGAGATTCAGGAAAAAACTCTGTGCAAAAAAATTCACTCAGATATCGCATTCTAATGATTAAACTGGTAAATTTAAAGAGCTTCTGACAAAATATTGAAAACTATTTTACAATACACTCAGAAGAATATTCTAGAGAACAGCTTAAATTAAATCTAGAGTATTCTAGAATATTCCAGAAGGCATCATACAGTATAAAAACAGCTTGAAATAGCCACTCGGAACCAATTAAGGCATCTATTATTGCCCTCTCAAAAGCAGGCAAGTCTACGAGAGAAATTGCAGAAATTGCTATAACCTCGCAATCAACTGTCTCTCGAGTGCTTAGGGCATAAAATGATGCCACTCCTGCTCCAAGGAAGGAAACAAGGGGACGAAAGAAAAGAAAAATAATGATAGAACTGGCAGGGTAATCAAGAGAGAAGTTGCGAAGAATAGAACTATAACTAGCCCAGAAATTGCAGCCAGTCTAAGCGAAGAGCAAGGTGTTAGTTTTGCCTCTTCAACAGTCCGTCGGTGGCTGTTAGAACAAGGCTACAAATCTTGTACACGAAGGTTTAAGCCACTAATAAGCAAAGCCAACAAAGCCAAGAGATTTGAATGGGCTTATTATTACAAAAATTTCACCGTAGAACACTGGAGGAATGTTCCCTTCTCCGACCTTTGACAAATATTTTTTTAATCGTAATGGGTGTCTCGCCGACATTTTCATAAAAAAAAACTTGGTTATGGTACCACTTTAGTTATTGATGACCTGACCATGCGCTAAGTGTTACACGATACCACTTCGTATTCATTATTTGAATTTGCCCACGTTTGACAGTTAAAAAAAGATAGATATCCGTTGTTGGAATCTATAGTAACATTTTTACAACGACAATGTTTTCTTACTTAAAATATTACATCTTTCAATAGACTAAATTTGATCGTGCTTTCTTCCACCATTTATTTTGATATATGTCCTTATGCTTCTTAACAAATATGTTCATGTTTCTTACTCATGTTTTGGTAATATAATGTTTTTCGTCCATAGTCTTGTCACTCGGACACTTGCTAGCACATACGTATCATAGTTTTGAAGGACTAAGTTTTTTTTCAACGCACTCCAGTACTAGTAACGTTTCCAGTACTGTTTTTACTGTTTCTGCTTTTTTCCAACTAATCAATCACGTTTACGTCTCGTTTAAGTCTCGATCCCTATTTTTTTTATTAGTTTGTCTCTTTTTGTGGCACCATTTACGAGGCAGAGAAAGAAAGAGAAAGAAAAGAAGGCAGAAAGAAATGCGAGACGGATCATAGGTGATAAAACAGCCACACACATGGCCTAAGAGACAATGAAAATATTGATAAGTAACAAGTGAAAAAAGTGTGTCATTAGAATGACAGGAATTTCTGAGTAAAAAAAGAAAAGGAAAAGAAAGAAGGAACCAGATGTGTTTTGATAACGGCTATGTTATCTAGGTACGTAAACGAATGGCTGGACCACCGGCCCAGGAAAAATTCAAGTGAAAATGCTATTTCGATAAGTAACGAGAAACAGGCCACTAAAAGGACTTTGGACAGATATGAAAATTAAATCCCACACAAGCAGAGCGCTGACCGAATTCCTTTCAACAAAACAACTTTGCCCTGCGATAATAAAATTATGTTATCAGACACATGTACCGAAGGAAAATAAATGGGAACCAGAAATGTTTTTCTTTCTTCCTTGGAGACGACAGACTGACTGAAATTTTTGTGGATAATTCTTTTCTGAGGCCATGTCGGGAAAACCAACCATCTTGATGAATTAGCGATAAACTACGTGACAAACGCCACGTGTTGAACAAAGAGTTGTCATATTATCCTGGCTAGAGAAGTGATAACGGCGATTTGAAAGGAAGAAAAAGGAAAGAGAAGAGATAATTAATTTTTTTTAGTTAAGCAAGGTATTTTTTTTCCGAAACAAAGCCGCGGATTGTTCACGCCCGACTAAGACATCATTGGTCAAGTGGTGATCACGTGACGCACGAAGGAGGAAGAAAGATACCCGACCAAGACCTCATTGGCCGAGAGTGATCACCTGACGCACGAAGAAGGCTGTCGAAGCCCCCATCCAGAGTGTAAGTATGAGAAGCTGCTACGAAGTTCACGCCCCTCAGAAGTATGGTGAGAATGTGGGAGTGAAAAAAAGTTACCAAAAATGGAAAAGAGTGGAAAATCCCTAACCAGAAATAAAAAGAGGTGGATATGTATTTAGAATTATCGAGGAACCCCGACGCCAACAGACCCACCCCGGTTTTGGTCGGCGTCAATAAAAACAAGCCCCAACAGGCAGAAATCAGTTCGGGCCCTGGCGGCAGAGATGAGTGTCCAGAAAGTTCGGGCTCTGGCGGCAGAGATGAGTGTCCAGAGAGTTCGAGCTCCAGTTTCAGAGTTGAAGCCGCCTCGAGATAGCTGACCAAGATTCACGCAAAATTCCGGACTCCTCTTCAACCAAGAACAATTATTTTGAAGAGCGACTTAGGACCAGACCACCGAAATAAGTTTTTCGACTTTCGTCCAAAGACACACCGAAACACAAATTTCTTAGAGAGCAAACAACTTGAAGCGTTAAAACTTGCCCTAGCGAAAACGACGTGTCACAATCCACAGAACGGGTCGGGAGATAGATGCAGTCCTATGTATCGAACAACTAGACATAAAGTTTGTTACCTTTTTTCTTTGATACTTTGAACTTTTGAGTTTTCATTTTATTTTCTTTTATGCATATTTGTGTGTTATCACCCCCGTTGAACTCAATTTGCATTACGGCTCCAACCACTGTTTGATCTCGTCTGTCTAAGATCAATTCACAACGTGGGTAGGCAGACTGGAGATCAATGCAGTTACCTTGGTAACCAGGCGTTGGAAGCGAGTTGGGAACGACGAGGCTGATATCAAATCTAACCAGATTCTCACCCGAATCACCAAAAGGTTAGAACGTCACATTGGGGTGCCGCGACCGATACCAAGCCAGTTGGTCGTCACAGGACGAGACAACACGACTGACGCGACAGGCGGACGTCATGTTTGGAGCAGCGACACCCGAACGGAGCAGCGAGGGCGAACAGCTGGCGCCGCGGCGAGGACGTCACAATCGGTGCTGTTTGGTGACGTCACAACTGCCGCCGTGGTAGATCAGGATAGAACGTCACAGTTGGCGCTGCGACCGGGGGACGACGTCACATTTTTCTTTGCTGATAATTGTTTTCTTTTTTGCAGTTTCTTTCCCCACTACATTCTAACAAATGCTGCTTCTATTTCTTTCCTACATTTTTTTATTTTCTTTTTTTCTTCTAATACTACTTTTTCTATTCACTTCTTCGGTACTCATTCAATATGTCCAAGATTCTTTTGTTTCATTCATTTCTTATTCCAATTTTTAGATCTTTGCTGAATATTTCAGTCTATTATTAACTTTCTGCTTCCATTATGGCTTCCAATGTACACTTTCTAGTTTCTTCTTCTCAATCTATTACTATTATATGGTAACTATATACAGAGAACTACTACTGATTGTAACTATTATGGTCAGCTTTTCTGTTATGTGTTTAGCCAGTTCTCCAGAGGCTTTAGTAATCGACGCAGGCGCCGCCCAAGGGTTACTAGTCATTTTTTACTTTGCATAAATGATCGTCCTAAGAATACACTCAGATCATTTGTGAATATCTATGGCAATGATACGATCATATATTTTGGTGTAACTCAAAAACTCGTAATGATTTGAAATTGGCAGCGAATCTCCCATCCTGTTAAATAATAGTTTCAGACTATTATATTTTAGTGACAGTGTATTTGGCTTAGGCATTCTGAGGCTGGCCTTAAGGTCAGATGTTACACAAAATAGAGATGTCGATTTTGATTGGCTGATTCGAACGTGGGGATGTTAGAGATAGAAAATGATTTCAATGAGTTAAGTTGATGCGTCAAATATGATCGAAGCACAATGAAAAAAAATGTAGGGAGAACGCCCTGCATGCACGAAATTATAGTGGGTATTTTAGAGTAAATATTTGAAATAAAATTCATAAATGAAGCTTTTTTTTGATGGTTGGGTAAGGAATTTTAAATTTAATGTAGTTGAAATAAGATTTATAAATGAACTTTTTTGATGGTTAGTTAAGGAATGTTAAATAATAGTTTTAGATTATTATTTTTAGTGGCAGTGTATTTTGGCTCAGAACTTCTGAGGTTGAAATTAAGGTCAGATGTTAGACAAAATAGGGAAGTCGATTTTGATTGGCTGAGGCGAACGTTGGAATGTTAGGGAGATAGAAAGTGATTTCAACGAGTTAAATTTTATGCGGCGAAGAATGAAGACGTGTTAATTTCGTGTGTGGAAACTACTCCACAGTGGGGTGGAATAGCAACCCCACTGGGTAATTAAAAAATGTACACGTTGATGGGTTTAATAAAATAGATAAATTTAAAATCACTTTCTGTTGAAGTTCTCATTTCATCTCCGAAAAAACAAACGACTAGCGATATCTCGACCAGAAGATGACTGTCAAGAGAGATGAATGCAGCTATTGTTTGGGAACAGACTCCGTCAACCAAGACCTCCCCAGAACGAGGGGATTATACAACAATCCGAACTTGCTCTTACATCTCACTGGGGAAAAAGTGGATGGATACATTCAATGTATCGTAAACCAAAGTAATTACATTACATCATAATCAATCGGAACACAAAGTACTTCTAGTTACAACTGGTTCATTGGTGCGACACCTTTCCTTGAGAATCTATTGGGCCTTAAATCACCCCTGACCTCAAGTGGAACTCTTATGTGGTTTTTATCGCTTCATATCTAGGAAAAATTGTCGTTACTCTGTACCGCTCTAGTAAGTAACGTGCTATCCAATACGTTCCAGTCAGTTATGTGCCATGCGTGATACACGCTTAGGCGATCATGTATCTTTCGATACATGGCTGAGGTGGCAGTTTTTTTTTCCCACAGAATGCTGTCATTTCTGCATTAGACCAGTTGGCATCCAAGGCTATAGAACCCGGTTGGTCCTACTATTTACACATGATTTTGGGGAGAAAAACGATGGTGTTCAAAAGCTTCTCAGAGGGTTGTAGGTGACACCTTATTTTCCACTATGCAATCTGTCACTCATAGAAGGGAAGTAACGAGTCTCTCATTTCACTATCGCTACTTATGTCGAAAGTGCTCGGACGAATTGAATTCCTTGGTTGCGCTAAGCCAAATCTTCATGGCTAGGACTCGCTATTCCGTACACATTGTAGCAAATGACATACATTTCGTCCGTATAAGCGAGAAATAAGTGCCACTCGAATAACTTCTACTTGCGAACCACTTCTCTATGTAAAGTACTCCCAAGAGGATGTTTCCTAGATTCCTACAATTCTAATCTGCTAAAGTCTAGTGTTAACAGTTATCTTCTCCTTCTATGTATATAAGTTCCCTCTTACTGTAGACTTTCCTCTCGAGTGGCCACTGGGTCGTGTAACAAAATTCAAAGAAGAATCTGCAATGTTGTTGATCCATCTTAGTTTTAGTCTCTTCCCCACTACCTAACGTAGCTTAGCTATGCATTTTCTGTCAATATCTAAATGATAAATGCGCTGATGAACTTTCCTCTTTGATGCCTAGCCTTTATTAATTTAATCGCAGTACTAGCTTGGCCGGTAAGTTTTATCATCTTACTGCTGAAATTGCTATATGCACCCGTATGTTCTATGCTAACAGTCTCTTCTTTCACCCTTTCTGCCCATGGAACACGTTTCCGGCTTTTTCTTTTCCAAACAACTTTGATCTTTGTTATGGTCCGGTTCCTTGTACCACGGTGATAGTCCAAGGTAGAACCAATAAAGAAGAACTCGAACATGGATATGGAATAATACAGATATATTACAAACAGGAATATATACAGAGAAGTAGAAAAGGTTAGTACGAACAATCAGGTTTAGTAGTAATTGTCTGAACGCGACTCTGTTTCAGACTGCCTCTGACTCGACTGACTGACTCGCTCGCTCTGACTGACTGACGGACTTCTGACGGACCTCACTCCAGACTTCAGACTGAACATTATTTAGTCACCCCGCTCCCACGAGGACATCATGGTGCACAGGGCCGGTTTAACGTGAGATCTCTGAGCCCCTCGGATCGGCCAAAAATATGCCCTTTGAACCCGTATAAACGGGCCCAAGGTCGGTCCACCTCCCCGAAAGAGACTCCGCCCTTCGGCGTAGCCTCGTTTGGGTTCCTCCCCGCCCGAAGTAAGAGAGTTCAACCGATCAGCCGGTCAGCCGGTCGTCCGACTTCAGACTGAACTCTCTGCTTCCTCTTGAGGCGCAGTATTTATTACGTATGGAATAGTCCATTATGTTATTATGGGTAAGGTCCCATAACAATCTTCAAAAATTTAAATGCAATACGAATCATTATCTTACGTCTTCGTAATACCTATTTTTATTTTTTCGCTCCTTAATTCTTTCACACTTAGTAACCGCTTGCATCTTAGTGGCTTTATTGCCTAGCTTGAAGAATTGAAAAAATAGTATGCATGATTTAGGAATAAACATCGAAGATAAGTAATTCGAGACATTTCTCCCCGAAGAAATTCCGTTTAAACGGCGACAGAAAATGTCGTCTCTGGCGTAGGCGATGTTAGTAATTACAGAATATCTAATTATGGTCAAATCCTCTTTAATTATTGATCATTGTGACCAACTACAACGTCCATTAGAAGTGCGCTTACCCTTCGGGCAATTAGGCAAACACATAAACGATTAATATTCGGAGTCAATAATCTTGACCGGAGGAGAATCGGTTGATTTCTGTACAGCAGCGTATAAAGCTATTGGAAGGTTAATTGAAAATTTGTGAAAGGTAAATGGCACTTCTGAAAGAGATTGGTGCTATAAAATAGTTTTATTCTTTTACAGATCTTTCAGTTCTCTTATTTGTACATTCGATATATGTTGTATGGCTCCTTGGTGGTGGGTGTCTCTTGGTCAATGCGCCAATTAATACAGAGTCGTATCTTGCCTCACCTCTCTTTCTTCTCTCGGCCGGTGATCCCTAGTTGTTTTGGTACGGGGATAATAACCCCCCTACCCCCTCCAACCCCAAAAAACAAAAGGAATTTTAAACTTAGCTATTTTGTTAACGCGGACTTATCCAGTGGGGTTGTTTTCTCATTCCACTGAGAAGCTGCTTTCCAGGCACAAATGAAACACGTCTATATTGTATGACGGTTCAGACTCAACTCTCCGAAAAACCTTTCTCTGTCTTCCATTCCCATGCTAGTTCAGCCAATCAAAACCGACTTCCTTTATTTTGTCTTGTATCTGACCACTGAGGTCAAATTGAGGAAGTCAGTGCAGAAATACACTTCGCTAAAAATAACAGCCTGCTAAGCTATTATTTTACATAAACATACATAAATACAGAGCATCATGCAAACCTCATGCAAATAAGGCATCACTCATGCAATTAAGGAAACACTCAATCAAATAAGGCAACAATCATACAAATAAGGTAACAATCATGCAAATAAGGCAACACTCATGCAAATAAGGCAGCACTCATGAAAATGACACAATAACGCTACATGGTAAATTCTTGTCAATAACGCAACACAAATCTCAAAAAAGAAATAAAACAATATACAACGTTCATGGCAATAAAGCTATTCACAAAAATAATGCAATAATGCACTACATATGACTCATGTCAACAAAGCTTACGGCAATATCAGGTTGACACACCGGTTCCCGTATGACCACCGGAGTTAATCAAGGTTGAGCCTGATCGGTACCTAGATGGATGACAACTTGGTAATACCAGGTTCTGTAAGCATATCCAGTACTGGTTGTGTAATCTGTAAAGGCTAAGCATTTGAAATCAGAGAGCCAAGTTCCATTTTCAACACGGGTTCGTTACACTCATTTATTAGCAAAAAGACTTGGAAAAGACATTAACAATCCTTCCTTCCCTCGGCTATGGGTTAATTAGCAGGAGTTGGATCAGTAAAAAAACATTATTATCTCAAAAAATTACTACAATCCCCAAATATTTTCTAAATTTAAATAACCTTCAACAGATTGATAAGCCGTACAAAAACCAAATAAATCATTTGAATAATGCAACACTCATACAAGAATAGAAAAATATGTCAAAAGACCTAAATATGTAAATACTTGTTACAAAATAATATACTTTCGTTTAAATTGATAAAGTCAATCAGGTTACCAAGCGCGTCGGCTAAGATAAGTTTTTCTTTTGTTTTTATTTATATTTTCTTTTTACAGATATATTTTTAGCTATATCTGATTTTTATATACACAGACACAAACACACACACACACATATATACATACAAACATACATATATATGCGTATGGGGAGGGGTCTATTTATTTGAACATGTTTCATCAAATAACATAGGCTTTCATAAATTTTCATTTCTATTTTCGAACAGCTCTCTGAAACTCGCAGTTGAACTCCAGTTGTATATTTTGACGATCATCATAGGTTCTGTTCTGACACAGAAATGGACAGAGTCACATTTTACAAGAATATCGTAAAAAAAGTTCATCTTGAACACCAGACATGAATAAATCTCGCCACTCTTCTATTTACTTGTAAAAGAAAGGAAGAACCAATATAATTTGTTTCCTGACCAAAGCCAATTATTTTGTTTCTTTCAGGCGTGACTTAAAGTATTTCAAGGCCGAGGTCAGTAAAACATTTTCAATCTTAGAATTTCTTGTTCTGAAATATTTAATAAATATTTTTAAAAGATAATTTGCCACTTAAGAATCATGTACCAACGTCTGAATTCATAATTAAATAAATTACTCAATTTAAATTACTCAGACATTTTTCTGTAAACTTTATAATATATAAATGACATTTTCATCAATGTTTTTATAACGAAATAAGATACAAATAAAATGGTTAGAGAAGTAGAGAATACTGAAGGGATAAGTGATAATGGGAAGAAATAGTCTAATCATTTCTTTGAAATAATATTATTCCCTGTGTTTCAGAATGTAATGGGTTGAATCTGAAATAAATAATTTCCGTTTGTAATTATCAAATTTATTCTTCCAAAGGATAAGCAAAATTATATTTTAAACAATCATATCGTTGCCGTCGTCTAAAGTAACGTAGGTGAGACAACCATGGACGCATGGTCCGAAATCAGAGAGGTCCACAGCACCATGTCGTGTGCCAGGCTTGTCGTTGCTCGAACCAATGTGCTAAACGCGCGGAGTCCATTATTTTCTGTCGCGTTTCGAAGTAACGGTGACAGTTTCTTTTTCAAGACGTCATGCTAAGTGGATTTGTTTTTTAAGTTAGCTTCTCCTAGCCTTTACTTAAAGAGACAGGATCTTAAGAAAAACAGGCATGTTTTAATTCAGACTTTTCTTCTCCTAGACTGTTTACCACCCAAGACTATAGGACGCAATCTGTCCTGTATTTTACCCATAGGTGGGAGAAGATATATATTTCCCATTATTTGAAATGTCTGGTTGCCATTTATCAGAAAGATTTTTTAAAACTTTCGAGTAAAATTTCGAATGTTTTGAGGTGAAAAGGTTTTCGACAAGCTCTGGTTTTCATTGGCGAAAGACATCAAAGCGCTTTCCAACGATCAAATAAGGAAATAACCGGTTTTGCGCAAGATTAACTGAATATGGTGAATGGGGTAGACAGACCAACCGAGATCCCAATTCTTTTCCTTGCCATATTCGAATTTGCATTGTCATTGAGGAGAACAGCATTGTTTTCTAAGGATGAGCACAGGGCCTTTTTCGATTCAGCGTTTATGGACAAGTTGCATATAAATGTGTGTTTGGTTTTTAACTGTGTTTTAAGAACTTGATATGAAGACGTTTTAAGAAGAC
This sequence comes from Acanthosepion pharaonis, assembly GCA_903632075.3. Lineage (NCBI taxonomy): Eukaryota > Metazoa > Mollusca > Cephalopoda > Sepiida > Sepiidae > Acanthosepion > Acanthosepion pharaonis. The sequence continues at coordinate 3,391,760 of CAHIKZ030004566.1, read as the reverse complement.
GATATTACGTTTCTTCACTTCTGCTGTGCGTTTGTGGAGATTTCTCCCTGAAAATGCTCTAACTTGATGGAACCTGCACTCGGATACTGAGAGCTATACTTAACATCTCCTAGAAACAACATCCAACTAAATCACAGCTCTATGGACACATCCTTAATGTTTCTATAATCTTACGCAGACACTGAATGCTCTTTGCACGACACTGCTGGCGAGCAAAACAAGAAGTACTGTTCTTGACACCTAGTCATAGTGCAAGATGAGGTGGTCATGGAGCAAGATGAGGTGGTTGCCCATCAACAACAAATATTGACCAGCTGTGTTATGAAAACAAAATGTCTCCCGAATGACCTTCCGACCTTAATGCAGGTCCGTGGTGTTTGGCGTGATAGACTCACGAAAGTTCGAGCTAACGTGTAGAAAGCTGAATTATACACTAATATTTATTATCATTCACACTAGGATTTTATAAAGTCCGTTTGAAAGTTTGATCGTGGAGTAGATTTCCAAGATACCGTGGGGAGGCCGACTATTTTTATTTTCATACTTTTACTATTTATCAAGATCTCAGACTAATATATGCATTTTTAAAAGGAATATTTCTTTTTTAATTAAACATTCTTGTTTTTGGTTGGACTGTCGTAGTAATCAGCATTGTTATTGATATTAGACTGGTCGGGAGTTTCCTTCTGTGATTGATGTTAGACATTTAGTTTCAATTACATAAAGAATGATCGCTTTTGATTTTATTATGACAGTTCTAATAAGCATTCATTAAAAATTTTAAAGGAAAAACAGTTTTCTTTTATTTATTGATTCTAGTATTTTAACCTTGTGCCTGAGACCAGCACGTGATTGGTTTTTAGATGCCAGTTCTCGCGTGACCACTGACGAAAGAGGCGCGAGATCGAAAACGGACAACGAAAAATACTTGGAAAAAATAATTCTGGTTCATTCACATACTTCAGCATTGAGACAGGACGGCTGTTAATAGAATTTAGAAAATGGGCAAAGCGACCTTCTTTCTGATGGTGCAAGAAATCTTCCCTTCTACCAGCTTAACTCATAAATCACAGCTTCCAAACCACACTCGTCCCAGACTCATATATTTTGGTCGAGGCACATTTAGCTGTCCTTTCAATATAATCATTCAATATAAAATTAACCAAGACATGTTTCCCTATCATGTGTTATGTATTGCAGAAATATTAACACTCTTTAATATTCTAAGTATGTATCACTTCCTTAACAATTTCTCGTTTCTAACACATACGGTTCGTCGTATATTCAGTATTCTCTACCATATATATATATATATATATATATATATATATATATATATATATATATATATTAAAATGAACTAATTGATCTGTCTATATTTCTGAGATTAACTATTGCAACTATTTGCACTATTTACATCGTTCGGATACATGACCCAATGGATAAAAATTTTGGATAAGTAATCCAAACAGTTGTGAGTTCAATACCTGACCACAGCAGAGGGAAACATTTTGTAGGGTTGAGTTACTAAATGTACTTAACTGATACTGAGATATCCCAAAAAGGCATGGCAAGTGGAATTAGAACAATCCACCACCGTGGACTAAATAAAGGGCTCGGTTCGAAATTCTAACGTATAGCACCTGAAGAAGGTTTGGTTTGGTTTATTTCGTTTAACGGCATATCAACCTCAATGGGTTATTTAATGCCGACAACATTTTTAGGATAGATTCGTATGAATAGAATATATATTCTTTCGTTTAGATTGGTTTGGTTTATTTTGTTTAACGGCATATCAACCTCAATGGGTTATTTAATGCCGACATTTTTAGGATAGATTCGTATGAATAGAATATGTATTCTTTGGTTTAGATTAGTTTGGTTTATTTTGTTTTACGGCATATCAACCTCAATGGGTTATTTAATGCTGACAAAAAAATTTTATTGCTGGTAATATTTTGTTTTGTCAAAAATCTGTTTCTTCTAATATATTTTCCTCAAAATTGTATTGCTGGTAATTAATTAGTTTTCAAAAAAAGTATTACTGATAAGAGTTAACTATTTGCCCATAGCCGGGACCCTAACAGTTGCTACCACCCCGGGTCAGGTTGGACCTGGGAACACCAGTAATTAAGATGTGGTTCCACTCTCCTCAAAACCTCCTGATCAGAGCCCTTGCTGCTGGACGTAGTTTAACGACTTACCTAGGACGCATCTGAAGAAGGCTGCAGCGTACAACACACACACGCGCACACACACAGACACACACACAGACACAGACACACACACACACACACACACACATATATATATATATATATATATATATATATATATATGTAGTAGTAGTAACCCAAATGTCACCAGTCCAAGAAGAAAAACATTTAATATAACTTTAAAAAATCAGGAGGTGAGTGGAATTCGCTACATTGATTTCAAACTTACGGTGTAATATATATATATATATATATATATATATATATATATATATATATATATATATATATATATATACATAAAATGTTAATGGTCAGAATTGAATCACACCAGGACACCTTGTTTTGATATTTTCGTCCTTCGTTCCTCATATTTAAACCCAAAAACGGATAGAAGAGAAATGGTATTCTTCTAAAAAATACAACATTTTCGGAATGAATATAATTGGGTGAAACCAGGAAATCATGGAAGAATACAGGCTCAATATTTTGGTTGCGAATAAAAACAAAAAAAAAACAAACTAATTCCCAGTCGAATGAAATAAATAAAATACAAGCTCAGATGAACTTAGAAAAATAGCTAAGTATTTATACACAGCAATATATTGATAGTTTTCTATGAATTTGGGTTTGCTTATGACTAATGTCTGTTTGAAAACATTTAATCATAAAAAAAGAGTGTTCTAAACAGCTTTTTCTTTTTAAACTGTTTTTTGGTTTGTAAGTGAATCTTTCAAAATAATTCGTCTGTAATGAAACAAATTTATTAAAGATTGCATTCGGATAGATGTCGTTCAGTAACCAAAGCAAATTGTAGCAAAACCCTTTTTCATAGCAGGCAATACCGTATGAAAATATACCTTTACGACAGACGAAACGTCGCAAGCTTCTCATTCTATCGCTATTTCTATAGCAAATGCTCGGACGAGTTACATTCTGGAGTTCCACTAGTTCAGACCTTTACAGCGAAGGTCACTATGGCACCTAAAGTGTTGCGCATCCCCTTCGTATTCGATTAATAAGAAGTTACATTCAAACAACTTCCTCAAAACAGTTACTTTATGTAAGAGATATCCAAGTGAGTACTATCTGATTAGCTACAATCTTCTTATCTTCTCATCTTACGTTCAGGTAACAACCTCAGTTTAGTTTGATTGCCTTGTATTTCATGACTAAAAAATAAAGTAATTGTTGTGGTAGGATCCACCTAATTTGCATAGTGGAGTACCGACCATATAAATATGGTTGGTACCGGGAAGACGGGGGAGGAATCAAGAGATTCAACCAGAGACTCTGCCCGACTGCGACTCAGTCAACACATTCTCCAGGAACGGTCTTACCAGGAATATACAAAAGACCATATGTAAATATTGTGTACACTTTCTTGTTTCAATACATTTTGTTAGAACAAATTTTGTGTTGCATTATTATTCCATGCATTAGTCAAGTTTCAACAGTAATGATGCAAAGCAAAATCAAAGGGAGGTAAAAACTTATCATTAAAATAAATCTGACGGGATGAAAGAACGAAATTTCCAAGTCAGGCAAAAGGCTAGTGTTTTTTCTTTTGCCATCTCTGCTTGGAATTTGCATATGACTCACCCTAACGGAATGGAAACAAATAACATTTTCTAAGTAATAATAAAACAAAAATTCTCTTCTTTTTATCTGAATTTCTGAGATGATGAGTTACAATTATTTCCACTCGGACTATTCAGACTATTGTCCTCATCTTTGTTGTGTTATCTGTTATAAAATTAGCGGTCGTAGATGGCTGAGTGAAAAAGCATTTCATCCAATGAGTACATGGATTAAGAATACAATACTTCAGTACGACTGTGTGCGCTATGCTTTAGCGACCGACTTTTTACCGACTGTCCCATGAGCAGGCAAGGCCATATTTCAGTGTAGAGAAGGTTTAACAGTCTTTCTCCGAGACATTGTTCCAACAATAAAGATGATGACAATAGTCCGAATATAAATAGTGTGAATAAAACTTCTCTTTTACGTCACTTCATGGAGTATCGGTTTTATTATTTTTTAAAATCATTTCACCCCAAACAAGGCAATAAAACCACTAAGACGCAAGGTTATATTGCGTATTAAAGAATATGTGAAAATATACTGTTAAGGAGAGAAGACAATAAAGGAACAAGAATTAAAAAAAGTTAAACGATAACGATTGACATTGCATTTGGATTTTTGACGATCAAAACTGACAAAGAAACAAAAAAGCTTGAAGAGAGTTCCACAAGTGAGAAGTGCGAAAGAAATTGTTAGCATGAAACTTATGGTTACTTGCCATTTCAACTGTAAGATTATGAGACCTTGCCGCCACTCTAATACTGCGCTTAAATTCATGAAGCCTAAGTATTTCATGGGTCCTTACCTATAACTACAGAATGAACTCTTCCTAACACTATAAAGACTACGCCTCTCAAGAGAGAGGGACGAATCAAGCCGAGCTTCTCGTCTTGACGGTCGAACTCTCTGCCTCTGAGCAGAGAATAACCCGGACGAGGCTCCGCCGAAGGGCAGAGTCTCGTTCGGGGAGGTTGACCAACCCGATCACATTTATACGGGTTCTACGGACATCTTTTGGCCGAGCCTACGGGCTCGGGAAACCCACGTTAAACTTGGCCTTGTGCCACATGCAACCCTCGTGGGGGGTGGCTAGATACCGAATCGAGTCGAGCCGATAGTAGTTCACTCCAAACCGGACTGACAGTCATACTAACAACTTTCACATCTTGTATTATTATTTCGTGTAATATACCTTTGTTATTTCTACTCTTGTGTTCGTGTTGTTCTTCTTTGGTCCTAAACTGGACCATAACAAAATACCATAGCGAAAGTTCATCAGAACAATTACAATGTAAGCATTTATAGAAAAATCATAGGCAGACTACGCTAGGGCGTAGTGACGGAAGCCGAGATATGCTTCTTGGGGTGTTATCAATAATTTCTAAATATAAAGATGGGAAACATTGTAAAAACTGACTGTTATGTTTAGGGAAATACATTTACGTCTATTCCAATAATACGATTTACAATCAAACTCCAAATATTACTTCTGTGATGTCATCAACTGAAAGGTACAAATAACTGAAGGTTATTGTAAAATGCTAAATTACATACGGACTCATATTTAACCCACTTTTCATAATCCCCCCCCGTTTCAAGGCTTATAAAATGTAATGGAAGCGCATCTAAGCCTTAACTCTGTAAAAAGCTCCTCGATAAGTGGAATGTGATGCGGCTCTTTTGATGTTTATATAAATGGCATTTCGACACCCCTGTGTTTCTATAAAAAATCAGTTTATCCAATATAGATATCAATTGTACAACTCGCAGTCAAATATGCTTCATTTTGCAGGAAATATTAACATAATCCATGTTTTTGCTATATTGCTTGTCGACAGACGAAAAATGAAAAAAAAAAAGAAGGAAAAAAAGGCGGTAACGAAAGCGTCAATAAAGTTTTTTTTTACCTCGATTTCATCCGCAAAACCTTCTTGAAAAAAATGTAACGTTTATTAGATGCTCTCTTGCTAACTTAATTCTTTTTTATTTCTTTTTAACCGGAAATTGAGAAAACTTGCAATTCAATGGTTGGGAGATTAAACGAATCTGTCGGAGTTTTTTTTTTTTTTAAAGATTTGCTACTTTACACGGAAAAGTAATCAGAGTTTTTTACTGTGCTCATTGTAACTTCCCCTGAAACGTACGCATACAATATATATATATATATATATATATATATATATATATATATATATATATATATATGTATGTGTGTGTTATTGTGTCTGTGTCTGTGTATATATATATATATGTATACACACACACACACACACACACATATATATATATATATATATATAAGTGGATATATATGTGTGCGTCTATTTTATGCATATATGCGTGTGTACAAATAATCATAGAACCGATATGGAAATAGATATTTGGGTATAGACACGCATATGCGCGCAACTCTAGCGTTTACACACACAGGCATTTGTGTGCATATATATATATATATATATATATATATATATATATATATATATATATATATATATATATATATATATATATATATGTGTGTGTGTGTGTGTGTGTGTGTGTGTGAAAAGTTTATATAAATATAAATAAATATATATATATATGTATAATTATTTATATATTATATACATGGTACTTATTAGAAAGCGCTCAATATCAGAGATAGAGCTATATATATATATATATATATATATATATATATATATATATATATATATATATATAATTATATATATATATACACCTGTGTGTATATATATATATATATACACGTATCCCTACGTATATGCGTGTATATATATATATGTCTGTGCATATATATGTGTGCGTGTGTGCATGTATGTGTATCTGTGTGATTAGAGAGAAACAGGCCAAAAAAGGAACGTAATTTTCACTTTTTATAAAACCGATATAGTGATAGAAATGGAAAGAAACAGACTCGAGTGTGCAAACACATGTATATGCACATATATGCACATGTGCACTTATATTTTCGTACATAACCATGTTTAAACTTTTTGTGTTTAAAGTCAATTTTCTATTATTCGTCTGAAGACATGGCCTAAGGTTGGAGATTAGATTTTTTTTTTCTTTGGATTATTTTTAATCGAAGAAACATGTCAGAATTTTGTTCAGCCATGGTGCAAATTTCTGTCTGATTCTCGAGTGATAAGAGATCATTTGATGGAGACAGAAGGAAAAAAAAATATGAATTAAATTGAAAAATACAGAAATGGAATTTAGCTTAAAATATCAGAAACTCTTCTCTGAAGGTAAAAATAAAATCCTGGACTTATTTACTAAGATTAAGTAACGTCATATCCGTACATTCTTGTATCCCAGAGACAAATTTTATCAATAAATCAACGACAGGTAATCTGAAAAGAAACGCACTGCGCTAATTTACAGCAGCTTGAGACGGAATCGACTTTAAGAGTCGATAAATGTTACGAAATTCTTAATCAGTTCTCAATCAGATTATAATTAAAACTGTGCTTAATGATTTGAGAAGTTTCATTAAATAATTTTGTTTCTAAAATTAAAATCAATAAAAAGCTCAAAATCAATACTCTGTCAAGTTTACTGAGTGAAAGTTTCTATTTTCGAAAGAAGAGTAAATAAATATATATTATGAGGTTATAAAGGGTTTATAACGGTTAAAAAGAGTTTAAGTGGGTATTGATCAGGGTTTTGTGTTGTTTTTTTGACGGATTATCAAACTTTTTGCAAGTTATGTAATGCTTGAAATTATAATTAGATTGCAAGATTTTTTTGCGGATAATAATGATTTATTAAGTCCTGTTAATAGATGGTGGGTAGAAGAGGTGGATGCATAATTTTTTTAAGGGTATTTGCTCGTAAGTTAACACGGTTGAAATTGGAACTTGCCTCTCCGATTTTTAATTCCGAGCATACAGCGGTAACCGATTATTATTCAGGATCAACGTTGCTTATCTTCGGTGATCGAATGTGATATGGCCATATCCTTTTAGAGATTAGGGAAGCCTCTTCTCAGTTACGCGAAATAGTTATTTCTCTGAGTTATCAATGGAATTCTTCGTCTTCTTCTTCTTCTTCTTCTTCTTCTTCTTCTTCTACGTACCATTTACCTTCAGGACGTTGGCAGTCATGGCTCTCCGGAATTTCCTGCCATTTTTAGCTCTTAATAACATTTGCTTTTTACCATTTCTACAAAACCTGCTCCGTCACCCATTCACTCAAGCACGCCAGGTAGGTCGGGCGTGACTTTCTTCTGGCTCCCTGACCTTCAATCTGTCCTGTAATTATTATATTTTACAAGTTCTTATTTGCTCACTATGTACCCACATAAAACTCAACTATCTCTTCCTGATGTAAAGAAACCAAGATAAGAAATAACAAAGAAGCAATTATTCTTCTACATTATGCTGTGTCCCTCCAGGACTTCTGCTATTATGGCCCTCCACAACTTCCTGTCCCTTGTAACTTTTAATAACTTATGTCTTTGTAATATTTCTTAAAAAAAAAACGTGACCGCCAACCATTCGCTTGAAACAGACAGACGGGTGGTCCGTTCCTTTCTTCTGTCTTTCTTAACTTAAATCTGTCCTGGGAGTATCAAATTTTCCCAGCCTTCTTTTCTCATCATGTGACTTAGAAATTTAATTCTATCTTTTCCTCATATTGAGATGGAATACAAAGGGAATAAGTATGATTCGAGCTTTTGCATGTATATTGTACATTGCAGCAATATATTTACAATAATTTATCTATGAGAATAGTACAAAGCCCCTACTGTGTATGCGATTTCAACTTGAACGGAGTGTTAATAGACATCCAGCCCAGTACAAAGACCCGACCGTATATACGTGTTCAGCATGAACTGAATATCAATGGACATTCAGAAGTGTGCAAAGACCCGACCGTATATGCGAGTTCTAATTGAACTAAATCTCAATAGTCGTTCAACACAGTACAATGACCCAACCATTGTCCTCATCTTTGTTGCCATATTTATTACAACGGTTAAGCCGTTGTACGCTCCGGCCTTCTTCAGGTGGTTGGAATGTCGAACTGATCGCTTTATTTCGCTCACTGGGGTAGACTGTTCTTAAGGACACAAGGCACAGTGGATAAAGGCGTTGGTTAGATCCAGTGACAGGATCCAAAGAGTGCGATTTCAATACCCGGTAAAGACAGTGGAGAACTTGGAGAGAGGAATTAACTGGAGATAACGGATAAGTGACATCCATTAGACATGGCACGTGGAACTAGAATAGCCTACACCAATGAGCGAAATAAAGGATCCAGTTCGACATTCCAACCAACTGAAGAAGGCCGGAGGGTACAACGGCCGAAACGTTGTAATAAATATGGCGACAAAGATGAGGACAATAGTACGAATAATGTAAATAATGTACATAATACCTCATCTCAGAAATATAGACAGATACAAAAAAATGAAAGGCTTACAAATGTACAAGGAAAAAAGAAAATGTGTATTTAAAAAAAATATTATTATTATTATCATTCTATGTACTACGTCCCTTCATGTCGATATTGAAGCCCCGAAACATTGTGATAAATATGGCAACAAAGATGAGGACAATAGTCCGAATAAAGTAAATACTGTACATAATAACATATCACAGAAATATAGACAGATACTAAAGGGCCGAAACGTTGTGATAAATATAGCAACAAAGATGAGGACAATAGTCCGAATAATGTAAATAGTGTACATAATACCTCATCTCAGACTTATAGACAGATACTGAAAGGCCGAAACGTTGTAATAAATATGTCGACAAAGATGAGGATAATAGTCCGAATAATGTAAATATTGTCCATAATACCTCATCTCAGAAATATAGACAGATACTGTAAGGCCGAAACGTTGTAATAATTATGTCGACAAAGATGAGGATAATAGTCCGAATAATGTAAATATTGTCCATAATACCTCACCTCAGAAATATAGAGAGATACTAAAGGGCCGAAACGTTGTAATAAATATGGCGACGAAGATGAGGCCAATAGTCCGAATAATGTAAATAGTGTACATAATACTTCATCTCAGAAATATAGACAGAGGCCAAAATGTCGTGATAAATATGGCAACAAAGTTGAGGACAATAGTCCGAATAATGTAAATAGTGTACATATTACCTAATCTCAGAAATATAGACAGATAATGACCCGACCGTATATGCGAGTTCCACTTGAACTGAATCTCAATTGAATATTGGAACGGATATCGGTGAGAACAAGGATATTGTTGAATTGAGTTCGAATTGCATTATAATCTGTTGCTTTTACTTTCGCACAAATGCTGTTGAGAATGGAATGTATATGTCTATTCTCAACTAAGCATTAATTAGCGGGTGGTAATAGATGGTAACCAAATGCAAAAGGAAAGCAATCTTCTATCTCTACCAATAAGGCATGCTAATAAAAGTAATCTGTGCAAAGCCACGACAGCCTACCTCTGGAAGTTATACCCTTTCTTACGTGGCAGGCGTGATGGTGGCCTGGATTATCATCTCTCTGTTCAATTCATAAATGTCATGGCAGTAATAGAGTGCCGTTACCTTCTGGGGTAAACTGGTTGCCAACTTAGGCTCTAGGACATACTCTGGCCTGCTATATAACCAATATTTGTCGGAGGGTGTAGATGAATTCATATTTTTATCAATGGTATTTCACGTAAATAAATGCAACGGACTCTATTAGAATTCGAACTTGGATCTCCAATTTCACATTCTAAGCCCTTATGTTACTATCACACTAAAGATACATCCAAGATTACAACATTTGGTATTACTAGATTGTCACCCATAGTGATTAGGCACAGCCTTGCTTAACTTCGGTGATCAGAAGGTGAACATTCGTAACATTCTTGTTTATTAACTTACTGTCGGTGATAAGATGTGTGGCTCTCGGGGTTTCACGGAACATGGATTCTAAAATCGTACGAATATATAAGAGACTATCTACTCTCGGTTGAGCATATATACGCTTCAGTCATCGTCCGGCTCACGTATGCCCATCTCAAGCGCAGTATAGTCGACCACATATTTACATGTCGGTGAAATCAACTAAAATCCTATGATGCGCAAATATGCATCTGGTGTCCTAGGAGCTAATATTTCAGATTGATTTGTTGATTCACGTGTCTTCTCCGATGATCTGCTGTGACACTGCATCGTCTCTTCCCTTACATCTGTTCCTTTGCAAGTATAAAAGAAACGATCAATTGTACGTTTGAGTCTTCTTAGGTCGAAATATCGAATTTATAAACATGTTCTCCCGAAAAAAAAGCCACAAAAAAAACAAAAAACAAAAAAAGAACAAAGAACAACAAAAAAGAAACAAACAAAAAAAGCAACAAAAAAAGAACAACCCCACCCCCCAAAAAACCAAGAAAAAACAGATCAACCTTCACTTCATGGTTGTTTTAATAACTGTTAATTCTGTGTTTAAAATAGTTTTTAAATTTAGAATTTTTCAAAGACTCACCATAAAGTTAAATAGAAATAGTAAAATTAATCATTAAAATCTTTTTTCTGTTTATAGGTTATTTTTATTGATACAATGCATTTAAGTAAATGCTCTGTTTTTATTTAAACAGTATTAATTACATTTACCAGTCAGAACGTTCGAGAAATTTCATAGAAGTTAGGCTTACTCCGACCGGAATCAAACCTGTATACCTCGACGGAAACCTTCAGTTGAACTGATGTGCTGTACCATTCAGCTACAGAGAAAAGTCTTGTTAGCAATGCCCGAATTATTGTTTATAAGCACACAATCTTCGACGTTTATAATTATATAATCATTAAAAGCGACATTTTGTTGTTCTTTAGAACAAAAATGGTAAAGTTGTGTCTGGCGATTGCTATGTGCATAAAACTTTAAGTAACATCGAACGATGAGAAATACAAATATATATATATATATATATATATATATATGTGTGTGTGTGTGTGTGTGTGTGTGTGTCAAGTTCATAGTATAAGCTATATTCATGGATAAAGTGCTGAATATCAGAGATCGAGATTATGCAAATATAGGGTGAACAATGAGGTGAGCACTAATAGCCAACACACACTCATCTATTATATATATATATATATATATATATATATATAGTCATCCACATACAGGCCTGTTCGCTATATCACAGCTCATCGTGGGTAGATAGAAACCCGACCGAGTTCGCATCAGTCAGAATTCTACCTACACACACACACACACACACACACACACACACACACACACACACACACACACATACATATATATATATATATATATATATATATATTTTTGGAAAATTTAATTCCGATCTACTGGTATTACTGAAAAGCTCTTTTATTAGTTGACCACTCTCGGTCATTGTCGTGTTTATTCGAAAATAGGTATGTAAAAATTCGACTTGCTTTCATGCAGGCGCTGATAGCTCAGGGGTAAAATGTCCGACTGATACGAAATCAGTCGGGTTGCGATCCCGGCTTGAGGCAATGGGATTACAAAACACACCGATGAGCTGTGATAGAGTCTGTTTGTGGATGAATATATATATATATATATATATATATATATATATATATATATAATTCGAAGATGTTTCATGTTTTATTAAAAATCTACCTGCCTATTAAAATTTTTATACGAGTTTACATTTTCATTCACATTTCCACATACGATCTCTTCTGGAGAAAGATACCATATTTAATGTTGACTCTTTCTCTTGTATGATAACGTTTTTAAAACTGAGCCTTGTTTTGCATAGTGCCTTATATAAGTTTTAGTTACTATCTATCAAAATTAGTCTTACGTTAATATTATATTGCTTATTTGTGATATGTCGATTTATAGACACACATACACACACAAATATCACACACACACACACACACACACACACATATATATATATATATATATATATATATATATATATATATATATATATAATCTTGAAGCATAGCGAATTCAACTGATCCCCTGATTTTTAAAGTTAAAGTCTCTACATGATATTTTTACTTTCATTTTTTTAAATATTTTGACACGTGTATTGAGCACTTTTTAATACTACTATTTCCTGGTCTGATACACGAAACCGTTATATAGCCTGACGTACTTTACCGATTTAGCCATAGAGGAGGGTTTTGGTTAGCAAGGTCGATTTTACTGCTTATAAACTACAATTCTCCATGATTTTCACTCGTACATTCATATCTGCTCGATGCGTATCCAAATATAAACAAATGACGTCACATATGAAATGGACAAAGTCCGACAATAAACATAAAAATGTCTTAAAATAATTTAGTTAAGTTTTTTTTTTTTCTAATTAAAATCTTATAACCTTTAGGAGTAATTTTCTAGAAGTTTGCTCCTTTGTCAGATTTAACAAAAACCTTTTTCAGGCGAATGAATGTCCTTTACAAATAAGTCCAGATGTCACTGTAAATGATTTTTATATTTATGAAATGAGATACTATTAATGATTTCTAATAAATCATTTTCAAAACCACATAACCGTTCGATGAATTGTTCAGGTTTTTAGGTTTTGGAAACCATAATCATCCGGTTCTTTTGAAAATTTGTTATCATGAAGGAAAAACAAAACAAGTCTTACGTCTCATTCGTCGTAGGAAATCTTCAGTTTTCTGACCGAGTTTTACAAAATAATTCCGTTTGTTTGTGTTTGAAATGTTCTTTAGAGAGATTTCATGTTGTTTTTTCCATGTTAATGTAAAAAAATAAATATAAAAAGTGCTGTACTGTATAGGGAGCAAAATATTTCAATGAGAGAAAGAACAGATGGAATAAAATTCTACTGTTCGTAGCATTCATTTTTAAAATACAAAGTAAAGTAATATATTATTATTATTATTATTATTATTATTATTATGAGAGATTATATAAAAAAACATGTTGAAATCGCTACACAAAATCTTTCATGTTTCAATACTATGACTGTACTTCTTCAGGCGATGCTAAGTAACTGGTGATTAAATGATGTTAAGGAAATTTAAAAGTAAAGTTTTACCTCTTTCTAGAAAGTTAAACGGTGGGGACATAAGGCTATAATTAAAATCAAACTTGTGGATATGTCTTTATTAACCAATTAAATGCCAAAATGCTAAATGGAAAAGTTAGCTCAGACGGTAGAAATGGGTTAGTTACTTTTTCATGTCATGGTAAACCGGAACATAGACAGGGCATCATTGTCGATTGCGAGAAATATGTCAGCGACACATGTATCGTGATTGCAGACAAATATGCCAGGTTCAATTTTTTGAAAGGTCATTGAAAGGGAGTAGGACAAACAGACGTAAAGTGAACAGAAAAATTTAAAAAATAGATTCAGGAAGCTATATAAAGGTATCTTATATAGATGTTACACATCTATATAAGATTTTAGTAACAGTAACTGAACGGCAATATATAGCAATATTAAAGCTAAATAAACAAAACAAGGTAATTACCCATAGAGGTTTGACCAACTACTACTAAAAATTATATATAGTAATAAATTATGGCTTTTAGTAATGGTAATACGTAATTAAAAAAAAATAACTATATTTTAAGGTAAAACATAAATGTGTCGGCAAGTTACAGTTTAATTTAGTTTAATAGAGATTTTTTGCCAGCAACTTTGATGATTTCTAATTTTTCATGTAAACGTAAGAAGCATTGTTCATTTAAAGATTTACAAGTCCTGTGTTTATTTGTTTTTTTTTTTATTAGTATTTTCCATTTTACCGTAGGACTTAATTAACTTCTTTTAAGTTCCAAAAATATTTAGAAAGTGACGTTCTATTACTGTACGCATTACTGGAGAAAGATAATACATTGTGGTACCATCTAATTTTAAAGGAATTCTTGGTATTCCCGATATAAATCTTTTTAAAAGTTGGATTTTCTATAGCTGAAATAGTGTTTAGGTAAACATGACAGTCTGTCTGGTATCTGTTTTACAATGGACATTTGCTAGAATTTCTAGTTACACTTGTTTGCATAATTTCTAAAATTCCTACAATTTCTCCTATTACGTTTGCTGGTATTATCTCTCTCTACCCCACCCTCTCTCTCTGTCTATATATATATGTGTGTGTGTCTGTGTGTGTCTGTGGGTGTGTCTCTGTGTATTGCTGAATGGATGACTGGACGTGTGTGCGTGTTTATTCATTTGTTTTAAATAACAGTCTGTAAAATCAAATTACCCAAAAGATTGAATGGTTCAAAAGAAAATTGAGATTACAAAGAACTTTCTTATAGTAATAAAACCTTTGCCATTTATATAAATGCAATTAATATTAACACGACTCACCAATCAAAGATTTAGTATTGGTCTTGGTTTAGTTTAAATCTCGTTTTCCTTTCCGTTTGTTAATATCAATTCAATGTGATCAACGCGTGATTATTCGTGAACGGGAATCTGCGTTCTAAATGTTAACGATGCAGCAATAATTAAATATGGCTCTTCAAAGAGAAACAAAGCAATTCTTTTCTGTAGAAATCAAAAAGGAGAATTCTAGTTAACCGTCCTTCGAGAAGAAGCAAACGCATAAATAATTTCTGCAATAAGTTTACGACGAGGTCATTATAAACAGAAGAACATCATTAAATGATTGACTCAGAAAAAGATGTTCTTTCGTCGTCATTCCTAGAGGCAAAATAATAAAGCTATAATCGTTTTAAAGTTTTCGTAAGAAAAGAAAATATGAAAAGGAAAATGGCTAGGAAGTGAAAATATTTTTCCTCGTTAATGTTCAAGCAGTTTAAAAAGCAAAACTGCATTGTTTGCTTTTTTAACAAGGAAAAGTGTTGTCGGACATTGAACTTAATAAAACCGACGCGTGAAAACATTTTTTAAAAAGAAATCTTGTAAGAGGAAATTAAACATAGAATATGTTGTACTTGGACTAGTTTTACCCAACATCTTAAAATGCTACAGAATCAAATCATTTGCCTAAAGACTCGATTTATATGCCTAGATAGCCGCTCCAGAGGGATTCCATCATATAGATGTCATGCATGACGCTAAGGACATTCAAACATATATAAACACTCATTTATATACGACCGTTTTCTCAGATTAATGATTAAAATAGGCTTCCATTGAATGAAGCCTGCAGGTCTTACCGGGGTCTAGTCTTCTTCAAGCCTTGTGGATTGGCGCTATGCAATCGTAAAAGTAAAACTATAGCCCTACTATTAAATAAGAGAAACTACACTTCTTAAGGTCTTTCAACAGTAGCAACAATTAAAATGGATGGTACATGTAATTCAAAGTGAAGAAATGACATCATCAACGTGTTAACGTTCCACATTACATCGAATAAAAGGTTAGTAACCCATCAATAAGGGAAAGTGTGATCATCGTTACTGGACTTGTGGAAACTTTTTTTTTTGAAAAATTTGTTTTAATAATAATAATATATATAAGTAACTAGCAGTAGAGCCCGGCGTTTCCCGGGGATGTAACAGTAAGAGATAGATCAAGTATCGACCATCATAAAGACTGAAAAATAAAATTGACAAAGTTTATTGTTTAAGGTTGACGGACGGATACGCATGTCTTAATTATTTTTTTTATTTTTATTTTTTTTTTACGAATTGGTCAAACCCAAACTCAAACAAAAACATTGTTTTCAATCGTTATGAGTCTACCGTATAAATAGAATTTTATTATGAACAATTGTCTTGTAAATGGAATTTTTAAAGCATTCTGAATGTAAAAATAAAGAAAAAAGTGTGCATGACAACAAGAAACACTACCTGCCAAAAAAAGTGAAGTTTTGTTGAAATCGGTTGAAAAATGTAGGAAATCCGATCCCATATATAAACGAACACACAAAAACACAAACAATCTGGGTTTTATAATCAGTATAACTCGATATGACTTGTCCCCCTTTTATTCTGGCAATAGCGATGCCTCTTAATCGTGTTTTTAAATTGATTTCGTGCAAAAAACAATTGTGTTTTTCCAATTTTTGGCGCTGTCAGAACCACCGCAAGGTAATTTTACGTAGTCCTGTGAAGTTTTGTTGAAATCGGTTGAAAAATGTAGGAAATCCGATCCAATATATAAACGTACACCCCCCCCCGACACACACACACAACCTGGGTTTTATAATAAGTATGATTATACTCGTCCGGAAAAAACCTTAGGTGTTTTGGCTTGTAAATGAACAAACCAATACCCAAGGAAAAGTAAGGAATAAATAAATAAAGAACTAAGAACATGTAATTCAGGCGAAAACAATCGTCCAGAATACAAGCTCAGCGTCCAAAAAAAAAAAAACCCTCCAACGCAAAATAATTAAGCAAAGTGCTCAATACACTAAGTAGAGCAAATCTAACTATATATATATATATATATATATATATATATATATATATATATATAAATTTAATCTAGGAGTAGCATTGGTTGCCCGGTCACTGAATGGCAAATATGTTTTTAGGACGCAGTTAATATTACCCTTACCATTTCAATGGCTGATGCCCAACTCCACGAGAGCGCCTCTCTGTTCCAGATTAGTCTCACGCTTTCCCCTGTTCTGAGGTGGAACAACTAAATTGAATAATTAGCTTCATCTGCCGCTAGGGAATTTGGTTTTCTGTGTCGCGTCAGAAGATTTTTCTCGCCTGAATCCATCCATCATATCTAGAAATCTGCCATTCGTCCTGCATTGAATACTGTTGCCATGTATGGTATGTTGCCCCAGCATTTCATCTCGAGGTCCTCGACAAAATCCAGAGACCTGTATGCAATGTGATAGGTCCTGACCTGGCATCTTGTCTACCGTCATGTTCTCACATTTTTGATGTAGCTTCCATCTGTCTTTTCTACAAATATTTTCATGGCAACTGCTCTGACGAACTACTTACATTGGTGCCCCAAATGCATGAGTTTAAGCGTAATACTAGGTTGGTATCTCGGTCCCACTCTCTCACTGTCGACACAGTTAAATGTGATCGCCTCTTCTAATTCAACAGCTTCTTATCTCGCATTTCTCGACAGTGGAATGCCCTTCCTCTTGCTTGCTTCCCTGATTTCTATAATCTTCAAATATTCAAATGTAATGTTAGTCGATATCTTTTGATGCCTTGATCCTGATCCCTGTTCTTCGCTATATCCTTTCCTCAAATACTTCTATTTACTCTTGTTCTCACTCTCTGTAACCCCTTGCGTGCTAGTGACACGTCCCTACTTGCTTGGGGTGAAATGCTTAATAGAGAATACCACATCATTAATGAAAAATTAAAATAAAATGTAGGAGAAATACAATGGTAGAGTTAAGATGAAAAATGGCTTCACTCACTAGTGAGAATTAGCGATATTTTTTAGAAAAAAATCCTCTTTATTTTGATTGAATTTTTTTTATGAAGATATAATAAGTGTTATTTTTATGTTTGTAAAAAGAAAGAATGAAAATAAAGAAAAAAATGAATGAAAAAGAAGTATAAACAGAAAAGAATGAATAAAAAATCAAAGGCAAACTAAGAGAGTGGGAACAAGAAGTCACGTGCAAAATAAATAAAAGAACACGAAACAAAAGAAAATGGCGTATAATCGATTGACTAATTCTAATTTAGAAACAAAAGGCATCAATAGAAAAGGAACAAGGACATAAGGAACAAGGCAGAATAAGCTTTATAGTCGAAGGAATTAGCGGATTTACAACTATTGTACTTACTGCCAGGTGAAAGGATTCTTTGTTTTTTTTTTGTTTTTGTCTGGAAGGAATATTCTTGTCCCCGAGAAATGTTAATTAAAAGTAGCGCTGAGCTGTCACCAGTGTTATAAGAAGCGGACCTTTTCTCCTTAAATGGAGCCACTTGATTCTAATAGCAAGTACAAGACTCAAACAAGTAGTAGAGGTAATGTTAATCAGTGGAATTAAAAAAAGAATCAAACAGAGAAATATACAGGTCGACTTTAAGGGCAGAAACGTAATTAGACGACGGATAACAAGAAATGTTAAATAAAGAAACGTTAGAATAAATAAAAGCAAACAAATATGAGAAACAGTTTAAATATTAGGTTGTCGAGAAAGTAATAACGTTTTACCAGAAGATAAATTATTTATTGAAATACTAGCTTAACAGTCATATTCCATGCTGACTTTTAATGAAGGCTAATTGGGATAACGGTTCACATTAAAATGATATCTGTTCCAGCTTAGAAAAAAGGAATGGTAATTTTGAAGAAATTCTTCAATTCACGATATGGAACTTCAAAACATCACTTTAGCTCTGATTTGGGCTATAAGTCCAATTCCGACCAAAAAAGCCCATTTGGTAGATTTGGGCCAAAATCCCAATTTAGGCCCAAAATTGATATCTTTAAATCACAAACTGTGCGGAACATCAACTAGTCAAGTTCTTCAAATCACAAACTCTGCAGAACTTCAAAACATCACGTCATGGAACCTTTCACTTTAAATCTGATTCCTCGGCATTTTAAGGAAATAAAATTGACTTCTTCAATTCACAAAGATTTGGAGATATTTTAAACTGAATTTAAAAACAAAAAAATGTTTAAATTGTGAATGCTTTTGTGTTACATTAAACTCAAAATAAATTAAAAACTTTTAAAATCACAAATTTTTTTTCAGCAATTTAAAATTAGAACTTTTAACTGTTTCCTCTTCATCCGAAAACAAATCCCGATGCTTGATGTTCAAGTACCAGATGGAGGGCAGATTTTCCAACACGGGGTCATCCTGTGACACTCTTTGTTGCTTGTAATCATAAGAAGGTGTTTTTTCTAATAGAATGAACGACATACTCATAGACCACCTCATAACAAAATAAGAAGGATTAATGAATAAACCCCGTGAGGAAATTTGAAGATTTCAATTCTCATGAAGACAGCCATCTGAATTGTGTGTCGGGGTTTTGAACAATGAAACACAGAATGTTGACTTGGATTTGAACTGCGACAGGTCAAATGGTCACACTGACTGATACTTCGTCGATCACACACACAGCTAAAAATACGGGCTATGGATGGGAAACTTTTCTGCGTAAACAACGAACTTAGAATTAATTTATGGAGTGAAGTAATGCCTGTAAGCATGACCCGTGGAAGAGGTAATTCTCCAGCACTGTGCAGGACCCGGGGCAATGAAGTTCACAGGCAGGGGAAAACACCGAATAACAACTGCGTCGTGGCCCACGCCGGTTTATGCGAACATCAATAAATACGAATTCTCCGAAGCGAGTGAGAGAGTTCGTTTCAGTCACCGGACGCGATACACCCCACAGGATTATCTGCCGACGAGAACCTCTGACATCAGCCTTGTGCCGAACTTTACCAAATCAGTAAAACAAACTTTACCAACACTATTTACATTATTCGGACATTGTCGTCATTTTTGTCGCCAGTGCTCGTATTGCAATTTCTGCTGTTATCATTGCATTTTTTTTTTTTACCAAAGCTCATATTGCAATTTTTTGTTGTTATTATCGCTTTTTTCTGGCACTCCTTATTGCTGGTTCCCATATTGTATTTATTTCTATGCTTGGTCGGCTCAGGAAATTTTTGTGGCTAGCATATGTGCTGATTCATTAAGTTTACGAATTTTCTAAAGATGTTCTTTGTCTATGTCTCAACTTGATCCAACAGAGGGCGGTGATCTCCCTTCTCTCGCCATATGTGGTCAGCTATGCCTGATTTTCCACTTCCCCTTGTGTTACAGCTTTCTGGTGTTCTTGAAGCCTTACCTTAAGGGGACGGCATGTCTCCCCTTTATATTTCTTTCCGCAGCTGCACGGGATAGAGTACACACAGTTTTAGTCATGTTTTCCTCTATGGGAGGGGGTCTTACTCGGCAGAGATATCTGCGAAGTTCGTCCCTTTTTTGAAGGTTGTCCTGATGTTATATGGACCGCAGATCCTTTGTATTTTCTCTGATAAACCCTTCACAGTTAGGCAGACTGTTTCCTGAGCGTTGATGTCCTCCTCTTGTACCCGCCTACCCCAGTATTTTGGAGATGCTGCTATGTACCCAGGGTAGTTGTTACGTTGTAGGGTACTACTTATTCTGACCAATTCTTTATCTAATGTCTCGCCAATTATGACTTTTGCTCGATGTTGTAAGCAGCGTACGATCCCTTTCTTTACTCTGTATGGATTGTGGGAGTTGCAATTTATGTACTGTCCGGCGAATTAGTAATACATATCAATAAATCATTATAATTTGAAAAGAATTATTCTCCCAATCTAAAAATATTTTTAACTTTAAATAACCTGCAACAGATTGGTAAGCCATAAAACAAATCAATTAGTCAATCTGAATTTATGGACCTTCTATGTCCCAATGGCTCGTAATGGACGACACATTCCATATTCCATTAGACACAAAATAAGGGTTTGTAAGTTTTGTTTTGTTGCTGGCAATCGTTTATCAGTTTGTCATAAGGACTGTTTTTTTTTCTTTTACGTTTGACATGCAAAACTCATTTTTAATCACCTGTATTAACTAGATTAAAAAATGAATGTTTGGATTTTCTGGTAAAAAGACCGATGCAAATGGTGAAACCTTTTGTTTAAATCCCTTTCAGCAAGATTTCACAAGTCACTTGAGATGTCTGCAAGCGGTTTAACATGACGCATGGAGATTTTTCTACGAAATGCCCGGTGCTCTGACGTGGATCCGATTCAATAGCCCTTTCAAATGTCTTTCCTTCGGAGTGGGTCATCTTTCAGAACGAGGCTTGTCGGATTTGTCCTAACCGCCATATTTAAACCTTTTAAACAAAAAAAAAAAAAAAATGACTCGTACGAGATTTTCACTGCTATACACTGTATGTTATTAAATATCTCAATTGCAGTAATATCTTTTCGTAATATACAAAATAAGTAATAGTGAAAATGCATATATATATATATATATATATATATATATATATATATATATATATATATATATATTCTTCCAGTAGATTAAACTCTGAAATGCTCTCAAAATGACACAATGTCGAATAGATTATAAAAGCATTCTTGTAGCAGTTTTCTGCCATTCAATCTTTGTTTTGTCTTGTTTTCTTTACTCATATTTAATAGTGTTGAAATACGTAATTACTTTCTAAACATGTTAATAATGTAAATTATATGAAGTTTAATTTAGTTTTAAGAAGAGAGAAGAAAAAACATTTATGTATAATAAATGAAATGTCCAGAATTGATTTGAAAGTAGTCCACTATTATACGAAACACTGTTTTCATTATTGTTTAACATGGCATTTAAATCGAGAAAAATTTCTGCATCCATTGTTTGTTTTATCGGCTCTTTAAAATCCTCTGACCACCCTTTCGTCATTTAAAATCAAACATAAGAATTACTTCAACGAGTATAAGAACGAGATTGCAAGCAACTTGAAAACAAATGCTCTGGTTGATTCATGTCGTTGAAGATAGCGAAGACGTAACACAGCTAACAAGCTTGGAATTGCAAGTTATTGACTTTCTGGTATGGTAGGCCTGAAGTGCTAAAGTTATCTTTTCTGTTTAATGGTTTATTATTGCATTAAAGAAAAATATCTTTTTCATCCGACGGATTGTCCATTATTTGTCGATATCTATTATTTTAATCAATCATGAGATTCTCACGAACAGTAATAAGCCAGAGCAAAGGAGTTAATTAAGTAATCCATCAAATCTGTCTATATTTCTGAGATGAGGTATTATGTACATTATGTACATCATTCGGACTATTGTCCTCATCTTTGTCGCCATATTTATCACAACGTTTCGACCGTTGTACGCTCCGGCCTTCTTCAGGTGGTCGGAATTAAGAACTGAACTCTTTATTTCGCTCAATAGGGTAGACTGTTCTAGTTCCACGTGCCATGTTTGATGGATGTCAGTTATCAGTTATCTCCTGCTAATTTCTCTTTGAAAGTTCTCCACTGCCTTAACATGGTATTGAACTTACACTCTTTGGGTCCTGTCGCTGGATCTAACCAACGCCTTTATTCACTGTGCCATGTGTCCTTTTGGACACATGGCACAGTGGATAATCCCCAAAATATACCTAATCCCAAAAATATAGATAGATCCTGAAGAAGACCGGAGTGTACAACGGTCGAAACGTCGTGAATACGCCAACAAAGATGAGGACAATAGTCCGAATAATGTAAATAATGTAATGCATGAAGATTGGATAAACCCGGGAAAACGAAAGGAAGAGCATGTAGTCCAGATTAGTTTATTAAAAATAAACTATTTACATTGTACAGGATGTTGTCCTCATCTTTGTTGGCATATTCACGACGTTTCGAGCGTTGTACCCTCCGGTCTTCTTCAGTATCTATCTATATTTTTGAGATTAGGTATTGTAATTATTTACACTATTTACATTGCTCGGAATGTTGTCACATTTTCGTTGGCATATTCACGATGTTTCGACCGTTGTATGCTCCGGTGTTCTTCAGGATCTATCAATATTTCTGAGATGAAGTATTGTAAGTATTTACACTATTTACATTGTTCAGACTGTTGTCGTCATCTTCGGCGGAACATTCACATTTCGACCGTTGTATGCTCCGGACTTCTTCAGGATCTATCTATGTTTCTGAGATGAGGTATTGTAACTATTTACACTATTTAAATTGTTCGCAATGTTGTCTCATCTTCGTTGCCATATTCACAACATTTCGACCGTTGTACTCTCCGGTCTTTTCTTAGGATTATCTATATTATTGAGATGAGGTATTGCAACTATTTACACTATTTACATTGTTCGGAATGTTTTTCCCATATTCGTTGCTATATTCACGACATTTCAACCGTTGTACGCCCAGGCATTTGCAGGATCCATCTATATTTTTGAGATGAGGCATTGTAACTATTTACACTATTTAGATTGTTCGGAATGTTGTCTTATATGTGTTGGCATATTCACGACGTTTCGACCGTTTTTACCCTCCGGCCTTTTTCATGATATATCTATATTTTTGAGATGAGGTATTTTTACTATTTACACTATTAGCATTGTTCGGAATGTTGTCCTCATCTTAGTTGCAATTTTCACAGCATTTCTGCCGTTGTACTCCCCGGCCTTATTCAGTTGATTGGAATTTCGAACTAAACTCTTTTATTTCGCCCACTGGGATAGATTGTTCAAGTTCCACGTGTCATGCCTCTCCCGGATGTCTCAGTATCAATTATCTTCCTTTAACTCAACTCTCCAAATTTTTGTTTACCCCTGCTCTGACCAGGTATTGAACTCACAACACTTTCTGTCCAGTCACTGGATTCAACCAACGCTTTTATCCACTGGGCCACGTGTTCGTAAATATGACAACAAAGAATAGAACAACAGTTCGAACAATGTAAAATTTGTAAATAATTACAATATTTCATCTCGAAAATATTGAGAGATAAAAAAAGAATAAGAAAATAGTTCAAATATTGTTTTAATTACTTCACATCGAGCAAGGTAACGAAGCCGCTAAGATGCATGGGGTTACTGAGCGTGATACAGTGACGTGCAGAAGTTGGTTATAATTGGTGATGCCCGGGGCCAGTTCCTTGATTGCATGCTCCTAAGACGCAAATACACGGGCATATAGGGCAATGTACTGACAAACACGAGAAAGGAAGTCATCTTAAATATGTACAAGCAGATGAAACCTGAAATATACACTTTATTCAAATTAAATATAAACTGTATTTTTATTTCAGTATTTAATGCCCTCCCGATATGGATGGCCGGTGCCGCCACTACTGTCTTGATAGAATATGAGAAAATACAATTTAGGAAAAAGATTAATAAAAGAATTGAAATTAAGAAGGCTGAAGATAACGATTGACATGGCGTTGGCATTTTTTGAAGATTAAAGTTGACTGTGAAGCGAGAATCCGGAAGAGAGTTCTACAGTTTCTTCTATTGTACTAAGAGAAGAAACTGTTAGCATAGAACTTACGGTTACATAGAGCTATTTCATGTGTTAAATGATGAAAATTTATCGCCAAAATTGTACTTTTTTTTTTAAACATTTCACCCTAAGCAAGGCGTGACGCCACCAGCACGCAAGGGATTACAGAGAGTTGGAGCTAGAGCAAATAGGAGTGATAGAGGAAGGATGACGAGAAGGATAGGGGATAGATCTGGAGACGTTGATTGACATTGCATTTAAATAGTTGGAGATTAAAGCTATCAGGGAAACAGGAAGTGGGGAGGGAGTTCTACAGGCGAGAGGTGCGAGACATGAATCTATTGGAGTAGAAGAGACGGCTACATTTAAAAGTTTAGACAGTGAAAGGATGTGAGCGAGATGCCAGCCTAGTAGAACGCTTAAATTCATGAATTTTGGAACCAGCGAAAGCAGCTCCTCAGAGCAGTTACCATCAAAGTATTTGTAAAAACGAGAGACAGTAGCGATGGCGCGTCTCGGAGAGAGCGACTGCAGACGAGATGCCAGATCAGGGCCAATTATATTGCATATTCGCCTCTGGATCTTATCAAGAACCTTGAGGCAAACAGAAGGGGCACCGGACCATATATGGCAGCAATACGCCATGTAAGGGCGAATGGTTGATTTATAGATTTAAAGGTTCGACTCCGGCGAGAAAAATTTCCTGGCGTGGCACAGGGAGCCAACATTCCTTGCGGTGGACGAAGCTATTGACTCAATGTATTTGCTCCATCTCAGGTCAGAAGTCAATGTGAGACCGAGTAGTCGCATTTAAATTCATAAAGTCAAGGTACCATAGAGTCTAGGTACCATAGACGAAATCATTAAAATTACACTTCTAAAATTTTCATGACATTTAACACAAGTACATAAATTCGAGTCTATTCACAGAAATATCTGTTTTGGCGACAAACCAATTACAAGAAAAAGAAAAGCCAAGATAAAGATATCTGTAAATGTAGGACGTACATTGAAATAATTATATATGTTTGTCTATCGTCCGGTTTATACTTCTCCCCATCTTTTGGGACAAAAGTAGAGGGTTAACCCTTGTTTCCTGTTTAAGACTGTTTCTAATTCTTTTTTTCCCTCCTGTTGCAGCTTTGTTAGGGTCAGAAATAAAGACACAAAGAGGGGAATTGAGTTAAACAAATATATTAACAGAAACAGTAATAGAAACGTCTACAAACGAGAGTGTTACAGCAAGAATGTTTGGTCTGACTGTCAGAGCTGGCATCTGGAAACTTCCCTCTCCAAAAGGCAGTAACTGCTCCTATTTATAGCTGAGAGAGTCCATGCGTGCGTGGGTAAATTACCATAACACCTTCTCTTTCACATCAGGTGGCCCCTAGCGTTTTGATGATATTTTCAGCTTGCTTAGGGTCGTGCCTCTTGTCTGTAACACTCTGCCTCGTGTGGTTCTTGGGCCTTGTACATGTTAACATCATTTATAAGAAAGGTATCATTTGAAATATATATATATATATATATATATATATAGATAGATAGATAGAGAGAGAGAGAGAGAGAGAGAGAGAGAGAGAGAGGTGGAGTAATGGATAGCGGCTTGGATTGAGTAATCGCAGAGTTGAGTTCGAATTCCAGTCGAATCCATTATAATTCACTTACGTGCTAATACCCTTGGGAAAGGTATGAATCTTTTTCCTCTCCCTCCAGCTATGGGTAAAATAGCAGGACATACTGGGTTCTATAGCCTTGGATGGCAACTGGTCTAGGAGAAGGATAACTCTGAATTCAAAACCTGCGGAGGGTCGTTTGGGAACCTTGTGGCATTCGGTGCACCAGGTCTCTGTATTCGTCTCTTCAAAAAGTGTGGATGGTCCTGCACGAGGCCTTCAACACTATAATCAAATCTCATGTGCCGGTGTCGGGCTGTCGGTTTCCTGGAAACTGATCTGCTTGACCCTCATACGTCGAATCTCGATGGGAGAGTCGATTATTATTATTATATATATTTTACAATACAATGCTCTTTGAGTGGAGCTTACTTGTCAATATTATGAATACGGAGAAAATAAGGGTGGTTTCCTACCATGTAAGTGGCATATAGGGCCATAGTCGTGAATGTTATGACTTCCATGTACGTAGCGACAAAGCAGTGATATATTGCTATATTCTGCCTTTCAGAGCGGGTGGTTCCAGGGTGGAAATCAGGACTCGGAGAATCTCCTACCGAGATAGAGAAGTGACGACTGGAAGCTCCCGCCCAAATATTACAACACTCCATTTTTGGCCTGATCTGGCTCTTGTAAAGGCAGAGGATAGCGGAGACGCTTGTGGTCTTCATCGGGACTGGAAAGTGAAAACTGGATAGCTCCTGCCGATATGTGGTAGCACTACTCCATTTTCGGTCTGATCTGGCTCTTGTAAATCTAGAGGATATCGGAGACGCTTTTGGGCTCTATCGGGACTGCAAAGTGAAGACGGCCATTTTTTGCGCATATATGGCAGCAGTACTCCATTTTCTGCCTGATGTGGCTTTTGTAAAGGCAGTGGATAGCGGAGATGCTTTGGACTCTATCAAGACTTGAAAGTAAAGACTGGGCCGCTCCTGCACATTTGTCCATTTTCGGCCTGATCTGGCTCTCGTAAAGGTAGAGGATAACGTAGATGCATTTGGGCTCTATCAAGACGGGAAAGTGAAGACTAGGCCGCCTCTGCGCATATATGCCAGCCGTATGTATTTTCGGCCTGATCTGGCTCTTAATCTGGCTCTTGTAAAGGCAGAGGATAGGGGAGACGCTTTTGGGCTTTATCGGGACTGAAAAATGAAAACTGGGTAGCTCCTGCCGATATGTGGCAGCAGTACTCCATTTTCGGCCTGATCTGGCTCTTGTAAAAGCAGAGGATAATGGAGATGCTTTTCGGCTCTATCGAGATTGGAAAGTGAAGACTGTGCAGCTCCTGCGCATATATGCCAGCCGTACGCCATTTTCAGCCTGATCTGGCTCTTAATCTGGCTCTTGCTGAGGATAGCATGAGGAGTCAGGTACTTACAGGAGCGATACATGGAGCTAACCATATTTCTTGCATCTTTAGCGATGGATCGTATATACGAGATCCATTTGAGGTCAGGTGTGATTTCAAGACCCAATAGTCTCTTAAGTCATGGAGTTTACCGAACGGACGACCTTTCATTGTGACTGGCAGTAGTTCGCTGTCCGATTGGCGACGATGGAACGTAACTAATATAAGATATATAAGGTATTAAAAGAGGAAAACATAGTTTCTGTTTCTCTGTTCAGGTTTCCTTTTCACAAATATGTACAAGTTTCACCTGTAATTTCCAGTAATGTATCTTTTGAAATATCTGTCAAATTCTTTGTTTGCCATATTTTGAATTTTCCATTTCCAGTCTCCTTCAGAGATTGGTATCCTCGTATTCATTCTCATACAAAGTTTGCTGGTTTTTATCGCTTGTTGCAAATTCTGATTCTGTCGTCCTCAAATCACCTTATCGTCTGGCACATACCCTACCCGCTCTTTTGAACAGAAGTTAGAAGGTTATCCCTTTTTTCCTATTTCGGATTGGCTTTCAGATTCTTCTGAAGTCTACTTCACCTCTATTCTTCTAATGTCTACGTCAACTGTAGAATTTTATTTAATATTTATTTTTATTTTTTCTCAATAGGAGTAGATAAGGTTGCCTATCGTCTGGCACAATGTCCTCTCTGATCTTTTGAACAGGAGCATAAGGTTACCCCTTGTTTCCTGTTAAGGATTGGGTTTCCGGTTCCTTCGAAATCTACTTCAACTATATTTCTAAGGTCTCTGCCTAAACTCTAAAGCTTTATTTACTTTTCATTTCTTATTCGTTTCTGCAATAGGAGTAGATATGTCCGCTTGTAACCTGGTTAATACTTCTCTCCCGTTTTGTGAATAAGAGTAAATGTTTATGCTTTTTTCTTGATTAGGATTGAGTCTCCAGTTACTTCTAAAATCTTCTAATTCTCTTTCAAACCCAGTAGTCTCTTGTGTCTTAGTAGCATTATCGCCTTGCATAGGGTGAGTTGATTAAAAAAAAGAAGTGTCAACCAAAGTCATTTCTGACGTTTTAGTTAAGATTATTTAAGACTTCCCTTGTCTAACGTAAATGGTAAAGATCAAAGTGTAGTATCTGTCTTCACTTCTCCTGGTAATAGTAGCATTAGCTTTTCTCTCATATCGGAATATTGGGCATTCATTGACCGTACAGTCAATGTTATTTTCGATTTAAATTTTTAAAATCATTTTAATAAAACATTTTTTCTGGAAAATAGGTTTCTTGTACCGCTCTTGTTAGTATTGATAAGGATTTCATTCTTAACATATTGTGTGAAACGTCGGCATCTTGATTATGTCATTATTTTCTCTTCGAGTTACATGTTCTATCCATTTTAGTTGTTGCTGTTGTTGAAAGTCTTCACTTGATGTGGTTTTCCTTATTTGGTTCTGTTCTTTATTTGTTATTCTGTCGCGGCTGTTCACAAGTTACGAAGAAGTATGCTCCACATGTAAAACCTAAAGAATTCCTTCTCTAGAAACCATTTTCACAGCATCTGATATTCCCAAGCAATCACCCATCTCGGTACTGACCAAGCTCGACGCTGTTTAACTTAGGTAATCATACGGAAACCGGTGTTTCAACATTATATGGCCTTATTTTAACGGATGAACAAGTTTGTTTAATTATACATATAAATATTTTGGGGAAATGCTAAACAAATTTTACAACCACAAGCTTGCTGATACCTTTACTGTGACAAAGTTTGACACCGATTCAGGAATAGTACAGAAAGAATTATAGAATTAAATAGAAGTTCAGAATTGATGGAATATTCACAAGTATGATCGCCCCGAAGTCTTCCTGAAATGCCAATAGCATTTATTTTATTAAGTGCCGATGAAAATACACAGGTGAAAAGGATGTTATATTTAGTTTATTGAATTTGAAAACGCTGGGTTAGTTTTCTTTCACTTCGTTAAAATCAAAAATTTCCAGAAGAAATATTTATTTTAAATGAACCAGGGAATTCTAGAACTGATAACAGCTTTTGGCGTGGAAAAATAAGAAATATTTTAACAATGCTATGCATAAATATTTCAGCTTGTCATAGTTAAATGAAAAAGACACTTTCAAACAAACCATAAAATGTTCCTCTTACGAAGAATTAAAAAAAAAAAAAATCCCCTTGTTTTAATGCGTTTCATATTCCTTGCAGTGATTTACACAGGGCCTAATATCACTTTTTATTCGTCCACTTGTAGCTAGAGGCTTGGCTTTTGCATGTATTACCCTTAATTAGATTGTGTAATAAAATTATTATATCATAGTTTCAGTAAATCTAGTTGTTTCGAAACAGAAAAAAACAATTTATTTTAAGAGAATCCAATTAGCGCATTTCTGAAACTCATTAGGTAATGATGTAAATTAAAGAAAAACACACAAATCCATCCATTTTGGTCACGTTTATGTGTAAAACAAGTAATCATGATTTATTTTCTAATTTTAAAGAAATATTAAAACCATATTAAAGTCATTCATTAAGAAATATTTAAAAACAATGATATCTGATTTCACTGGACATGGCATAATATGATCAGAGCATATATATCAGAAGATAAATATATCGTAATTATAAAATAAATTTTATATATTATTTTAAACGCATGAACACCTCGGCGTGGTGTCATGGTTAGCAAGCTCGTTTCGTTGGCGCAGTTATGACTGAATAGTGAGTTCGATCCTCACTGGGTGCTCCGCACTTTCGGCGGCATGCCGCGTTTAATGTACTCTTCGGAAGTCATTTGGAGCACCTCGAGGCGGTGTAATAATGAGTAAGCTAACAATTACGACTGACTAGTGAGTTTGATCTACACTGGGTGTTTCGTGCTTTCAATTTTATGCCGTATCTAAGCTACACTTGGAAAATCACTAATAATTTAAACATTATTTTTTCTTCCATACCCGCATTGTCACTCCATTTCAATTAAACGGTATTCTGTTTCGTCAGTTTGCTTTAAGACTCGAGAAACATTATGAAATATAATGCGCAGGATTCGAACCCGAGTCGACATTTGCAGGAGAAACTCGCTTTTAGTTTAGTTTGGTTTGTTTTGCGGCATATCAATCTTGATAGGATATTGAATGACGAAAAGATTTTTTATTGCCGGTAATATTTTTTTTCAAAAATGTATTTTTGGTAATATTTTTTTTCCAAAAAAGTATTGCTTGTAATAATTTTTTCAAACCATTATTGCTGGTAATAATTTCTTTAAAAAATCTTCTGCTGATATTAAAACCTATTTTTACACGTTTAGAGCCCAATTTTGGGTTAACTATTTGCCCATTGCTGAGACCCTAACAGATGCAACCCACCCGGATTGTTGTGGACCTGGGAATAACAGCGATTAAGAGATGGTTCCGTGCTTATTAAAATCTCTTGATCAGAGACCATGCTGTCGGATGTAGTTTATCGTTATACCCAGGACGAGAAACTCCCGTTTAATCCGATATGATTTGACGACTCGACTTCAAAGTGATTCCCAATCAAGTGAGTTTCTGTTTACCTTCAAAGTAAACGTAACTCATTCAGAATTTCTCGGAAGTCATAACTGCTTAGTTTCGTATCCGAAACAAAAAAGCAATTTCTAAAAAAAAAAAAAACATGGATTTATTTTTTAACACCACATATTGTCATTACTTTAAAGGTAATCATTAGTGGATACCCGTATTTGTGTAGACGTTCAGTTTATTGTAATCAGAATTTTATTTCATCTACGGGCCTAAAGATTTGAGAAAACTGATTAAAGTAAATGCACTATTAAATAAAATGTCCAGCAGTGTAGTTTTTCTTTAATACATCTGGTGGATTAACGAAATAAAATGCTGTATTAAATAAATGTAACCTCTACTCAAATACGATATCGACTAAATTCTTATAAGAATATGTGTACTAAATTCACTATATATATATATATATATATATATATATATATATATATATATATATATATATATATTAGGAATACGTTTTCACAGCGTCGCCCACGTGATGACAACGTGACCATGTTTTAAACGGAACGCTGATCTTATAAAACTTTCAGTTATCTGTTGGATAAGTCTTGTTCTTATGTACATCGTCTTTGTCCTGTTGAATTGATAATGTTAATTATATTTTATGAATATGTCCTGAAGATGGTTTATTAGACCGAAACGTCCGACGCTGACATATTAACATTAAAACAGCATAATTGTATATAAGGATTTTTTGTTTTTTTCGTTTTTTTCTTCATATATTTTATATATATATATATATATATATATATATATATATATATATATATATATATGCAGTGAGAGGAACCCATACCAAAGTTTGTAAAAAGTATTTTGATACACCCTGTATATATATTCCCATATATACGATAGTCATTCAAAGAAGTTCTAGGCCTCAATAGGAGGAATTGGGGCAACAATACAGTTTTTCACTCTTTTTCAATATAAATACTTGACATAACGGCACTTGATCCAATGATGTTTTGCGATTAGAAGACGGAAGAAGGTGACGCACTGGTCCTCCAAAGACTCATCCGCAACACATATGATCTCAAAATTGTTTCCAAAATGTAGTCCAATGTTGGAATTTGAGTTTAGGAAACACGAAGAAGCCAGATGGAGCTAAGTCTTTTGAGTAATCGGATGTGTTAGCAATTCAGAACCACATTTGGCTGTTTCAAGTACATCAACCTGAGATTAGATTTAATTGCTTCCTTCAGTTGTCTTACTTTTGATGCATAGTACTGTCTATTAATATGTTCTTCCTTTATCAGGTAATCTATAATGATTACACCTTCATAAATCTTATACCTTGCCAACAGACGCTGTCTGTTTGAAATTCTTCGAGGATGGAGAAGCAGAGTGTTTCCACAGTTTGCTTTGAATCGTTGATTCGAAGTCGTGTACCCAGGTTTCATCTTGAGTTATTAACCTGAGTTGGAACTTCTCAGTGTCAGCTTGGAAGTGTGTCAGAAATGTCCTGGGAATTTCAACACTTTTCAGCTTCTGCTCTCGTGTCACCATTCTTGGGACCTATTTTTGCAGACAGCATGCTGATCCACAAGATATCAGCTCAAATATTATGGACGAAATTATGGCTATAAACTTAGTTATCTGCTGGATGTCAGTCAACCAAAACCATGGAGTGAATGGCATCAACTTGTTCATCACTTTTTGGGATTTTGGGTCGACCAGACCGAGGGTCATCTTCTGTGTTGTCCCTGCCACTCTTGAATGCTTCAGCCGACTTCTTCACCTTTGCATAGGAAGGGAAGTCTTCAGGAAGTGTCTGTATCATGAACTTCCTTAAATGTCAGATCTTCTTTTTTTTTCAGATATTTTATGACTACTCGCGCTTCTGTTTTGTCTATTTTTAGATTTGTCGCACACCTTTGTATGCGTATCAACTATATATATATATATATATATATATATATATATATATATATATATATATATATATATATATATATGAGGTAACCCAAAACTCTTTGCCATTTTCATTTATTCGAAAAAAATTATACAGAAAATTTTATCACCCTGCTTACGCGTGGCGGTAAAACCATGTGTATTGGGGTAAAGATGTGTTTAATTGCCTGCCTCAAATCTCCTTCATTTGGGAAGGATTTCCTTGGATGGCGGCTGTTCAGGGAATCGAACAATGCACAATGTCCAGAGAGTTAGATGCAAGTCGTCGTATTGTATCCCTGCTCACCCGCGACACATGATGCCTGGCACTTGTCATGGAAGAACAGTACTCCCTTGCAATTAGCTATTGCTTGCTCCTTCTGCTTGGCTGCCTGTTGCAAGTACAGGTGGTGGATTGGCACGTTGGTAGCAGCTCGTAATACACTAGATAGAGAACATATCTGAAGAGGTGGTATTGTGGTGAAGCACAGGGTCCCGTGGTTGCAAGCAATGTCTAGCACGCCTGGGAGTGTCATACAGGACCCTCGTGAGCACTCGGTCAAATATCGATATGTTGAGGTGTTGAGAAAGCCAAGAAAAGCTGGCTGCTGGGTCAATGAATGCCAAATTTTTCCTTATGGAGGACCGGCTGATACTACCTTTGCTATAAACATTGCAAAAGTTAGATGGCGGAAATAAATGCTTGAAATCAGATGGTTTGAAATATGCTGTGAAGTAGCATATCATTTTATATTTGTTGACTACCTTTAAATGAGAAAGACTTTGGTAATTAAAAAGCCACAATGCTTAACATAGCTTTGTCTTGTATATGTAGAACTCACTGAAAGATCGTTTTAACAGAATCCAATGTTTAAGAAGATTTACGTCGCTAAAAATTCTTCAAGCATTGCACCAATTAGAAATGGTTACAATTCACATTAGACGCGGACAAGAGCCTTTAAACAAGTATTTACGACGGTTGCACAATGGAAAGGAAATCCAAGGTAAAGTTCAACTCCACTGGATGCTTGCTGAAAGTAAGACGTATATGGTGATAATAAGCTCGTAAAATAAATCATGTGGAATCCATATAGTCTGTGAAAGCGTGAGATATATTAGATTAGGCAGAATGGGTTGGAATATCAAGAATCGTTTAAGTGGAAATAATGTATTGAAGTCTGCTTTTCAACAGTGCCTAAAGAAATATGCTTTCTCCTGCTACGCCTTATTATTTATGCATTGATGTGTGGTCTGGCAAAACAAAGTTTTTGAGTCAGACGTGATAGAAGTATTCAATATTCACCTACGGGCACATCGAGGTGGCGTAATGGTTAGCAAGCTTGTCTCGCTAGAACAGTTACGACTGAGTAGTGAATTCAATCCTCATTGGGTGCCCAATAATTTCGGGCTTATGACACATCTGAGCTACGCTTGGAAAAACACTTGGGTACCTTGACGTGGTGTAATGACTAGCAAGCTTGTCTTACCAGAACAATTACGAATGGTTGTGAGTTCGATCCTCACTGGGTGCCTCTTACTTTCGGCCCCATCTAAGCTATTCTTGGGAACTCACTTCAATACTCCGCTTGACTAGTTACCGCCATAGTATTGTTTTCTTACACAAGACATTTATTCAGGAATACTTACCATGAATAGGTCAGTCCATTCATGATAGTAAACTGGTTCTTACCACAATATTTCAAAAATCAGATTAGACCAACACTGGAGCATTACTGCACTATCTGACCTTGGGGTATCAGTACTCACTTTCCAGATTTAACAGAGTTCAAAATCGTTCATATATACTTTTTTTTTATCCTTTTATGCCAATAAAGTCACTAAGACGCAAGCGGTTTTAAATAATCTGAGAAAAATATGCTATGAAGTAAAAAGGTTAATAAAAAAAACCAAGAAGTAAGAAGATAATGATTGATTTTACGTTTAAATTTTGAAAGATCAAAATTGACTGGGAAGCTAGAAGACGAAAGAGATTTCCACAAGAGCGAAGTGCGGTAGTAGAAACTGTTAGTATAGAATTCACGGTTACATCAAGCCATTTCCACTATAGAACGATTAATCTTTGCCACCAATCGAATTCTGCGCTTAAATTCATAAAGTCTAAGTACCATAGAGGAAAAATTCATAGAAAGAAGATAATGATTTATATCGTATTTAATTTTTTGAAGACCAAAATTGACTCGAAGCAAGAAGCCGGAAGAGATTTCCACAAGCAAGAAGTGCGACGGAAGAAACTTCTAGCATAGAATTTACATTTATATCTTCCATTTCAACAGTAAAATGATGAAACTTTGTCGCCAATCTAGTTGAGAGCTTAAATACATAAACACTAAGTGCCATAGTGGAACGTTCATCAGAACAATTCCCTTTGAAATCATTTATAAAAAAGCCACATGGAAGCTACGTTACGGTGGCGGGAAATACACCGAAGTCGAAATGACAGGTCTGGACCAATAACATTACGGAATCTTCTTTGGATTTTGTCAAGAATCTCTAAATATATAGCAAGAGCACCAGACCAGATGTGGCAAAAATATTCAAAGCAAGGAAATAATGCTAGACTTATAAACATGTCAGATAGATTCTAGCAAGAAATATTGTCTAGCGAACTTTTCTAGTTGCAAATGATTCACTATAATTTTCATTTCCTTAATTCAAGAAGTCAAAAGTTATAAACGTGGAAGATAAAAAAGGTTGTCTCCGACTATTAAAAAAGAAAAAAAGAAATTTATATTTTGGAGGTGTTAATATTAACATACCTTGACCCATTTAACAATCGAATTTAGGTCATTTATTAGATCAGCTGCCAATTTGAACTTATCGATCAATTCAGACTTATTTATTGGGGAAGACTTACTCTCTCTATTCTTTCAGCCTATGTATTATAATTCCAATGTTGCAAGACTATCGCTATTTCAATGGCAAATATTCAGGTGAGTTCAAATGAGAAAGCCATTTACCTAAAAACTGCAGATTTGTTGCAAGGACTTCGACGTAGATGCTTCCCTGAAACAGTTAATAATTATTATTATAATTTCCTTGTAATTTATGTTATATACACATGTCCTTCCGAGATCCAACGAGAAACCTAGAGTCAAAAATGGCATCACGTCATTTTAACTGAGTATCTTTTTTAAAAATAATCCACCTAATATAACACATATTTTACACTGATAAAGCCCTTCATAATGTGTGAGCTGTACTTGTTAGTACAATTCTTTGCAATTCTGTTATTATTATTATTATTATTATTATTATTATTATTATTATTATTATATTTAGTCATCTCTGAAGGTTGATTGACAACAAACTTCCCCTAAATCACCTGCACCCTTCTCAATAACGCCTGTAAAGTTTGCATTCTTCTTTGGTTTTTGAAATCTTTTGATTTCTAGTATAGACCCGACTTTAACCTTCATATTTCATATTTTTCTCAGCTCTCTGGCAATTTTCGCACTTCTTCATTCTTCGATACAAGCACTGTCACGATCTTGTATTTTTCCTTCTCCTTTAAGTTTATCAAATTAAGCCTTATTGCTTGAAATTTAAGTGAATTTTGTGATTTTTCCAGGAATGATACTGGTTTTTGCTTATATCATTTGTCTATGCAATCTACCCAATTCGTTTGCATAGTTTATAGTGTATAACTGTTCCTACTCCGTCGTGTTTGTTTGTTTTTTTTTGGAGCTATTTTTCTACTTTTAGGTGAATTACCGTTTCATGTCTTAATCCTCTTTTGCTTGAATATCATTTTTGGTACATTTTCGACTAAAGAATTTGTTCTGGAATTCATAAATTAGTTTGTTTCTCTGTTCAGGTGTCGTCTACACATCCATATGCGCGATATTTTCTACTTTGCCTCAGTATTTTCTTATCCCATTCTTTACCTCTTCCTTCATTTTCCTGAAAGAAATTCCTATATGTATTGCTCTTTTGCATTTATTTAAGCAATTCTATTTTAGTCTTCTATGATGATGAGTTCTCTGCTGCTGATGATGTATAGATCTCTCTATATTATCACATCCACCTTCCTCTTCATATTTCATAGATTCGCAAGTTGTCACCTGCTGCCTTTTGTTGGTCAATCTGTTATACTATTTGACTGATGAAAACATTAACAAAAATCAAAGTAATTGTAAGTCCACGATTTCTTTTGCTTCAAAGACAACACATTTTGGCCTTCATTCAGTTCCCCAGCATAGCGGAAAGAATTTAGAGCAGAGTGGTGAAATTTGAACAGAACTATTTCAGAAAATGCAAGCATGAGGAATGAGGGTCAGAAGGTAGGTTTGGTTTAGTTTGGTTTCTTTTACGGCATATGACCCACAATTGGTTATTTAATGCCGCCAAAATTTCTATTTTTTTTAATGTATAGCTAGTAATCTTTTCAAAAAATGTATAGCTGCTAATATTTTCTTTTTCAAAAAATGTATAGATTGTTTTGTTTTGTGGCATATGAATCTCAATGGGTTATTTAATGCTGACAAAATTTTTATTCATGGTAATATGTCTTTTTTTAAAAAATATTCTGATACTATTTTTTTTACAAACTATTTCTGGTATTAAAATCATTTTTTTACACTTTCATAGCTTTTTTGTGTCAGGTTGGGTGGGGTCAACTATTTGCCCATTGCTGGGACCCTGAAAGGTGCTACCACCCCGCGTCAGGGTGGACCTGGGAATACCAGCAATTAAGAGGTGGTTCCACGCTCCTCAAAACCTCCTGATCAGAGGCCTTGCTGTTGGACGTAGTTTATCGTCTTACCCAGGACGAGGATGTAGTTTATCGTCATACCCAAGACAGGAACAAGTGTATGTATCTCAAATGTAGTCTGCATCCCAAATGAACAAATGTGAGACAGCATCAGGCAAGAAACAAGCCCGTCGGAAGTTATCTTCACCAACGTCAAGTAGAAGGCAATTTGGCTTGGTATGCCTATCCTAAAAGATACAAGAACGAGACAGAAAAAAAATGAACTGATATCCTCATTAAGTAGGCTGGCTAATCGTTGAGAGACACTCAGACAATATAATGCAAGCAAAATAAAGGATGGAAAATGACAAGGTTGTCGACAGTACAACAACTCTAGAACCATGCTTGGCAATATGACAGTGGTTAAGGATGATGATGTAGAATGCTGAATTACCGGTTCTATTACGATCACCGAGGTTAAGCAACGTCAAACTTGGTCAGTACCTAGATGAGTAACCTTTTGGAAATACTAGGTGCTGTAAGCTTGGATGTTTGTGTGATGTAGTGGATATCGGCTCAGAATTGGAAATCCGAGAGAGCCGTGTTCCAATTCCTGTCGGGTTCGTTATATTCACTTACGTACAATACCTTTTACAATGAAACCATTTCTTCTCTACCTCTATTGTATAAGTAAATTGTTATTATCCCCAAAATATTTTCTCAATTCTGGCTTTAAATAAAAACCTGAAAAAGGTTGACAAGCCGTAAAAATTAATTCAGTTAATCGAAAGGGGAATACTGCATCGTGGATTGCAAGCGTATTTCATTAAATGTTTCTGGTGTGATGATACGTAATAAATCAGAATATATTGCTTGCGTCCCCACAAACGACTTTCGATTCAATATTTTTTTTTATCTTCGCTCATATTGTACTGCCACACAATTCAATAGATAATGTCACTATAGCTCAAAACACTAATATCAAAAGTCAGCATGAGAACAGACTAAAAACATTAAAAATTATCGTAAGAAAAACAGGTGGTCTCATTTATCATTACCCCACTGCTAAAATATTAACGTTTTGGTTTTCCTTGTGGAAGAAAAGTGATGACATTCAACCAGAAGGACTCCGGATTTAAAATATTGAAGAATAGAACAGGAATCTGGTTCGCAATCATTCATAAGAAGTTATGGCAATTCACAGATGATACAAGCAAGGAAACAGTGGAGAGACATGATATCTTGCGTTCTGAAGAGATATTGTATTTTTAAAAGGAAACGTAAATAAAACAGGGAAATAAAGGTAATGATTAAAAAAAAATGATGGAAATAATTGAATAAATTTTGCGGAAGAGAATTTTGGAACTTGTTCTCAAGCGGTAAGAA
This sequence comes from Acanthosepion pharaonis, assembly GCA_903632075.3. Lineage (NCBI taxonomy): Eukaryota > Metazoa > Mollusca > Cephalopoda > Sepiida > Sepiidae > Acanthosepion > Acanthosepion pharaonis. The sequence continues at coordinate 3,352,486 of CAHIKZ030004566.1, read as the reverse complement.
CAGAAGAAATATTACGTCTGCTAGCTATGTATTCATTTAAAAGATGATGCTGACTCTGAAGCTGTCTGGCTGACCCTAAGGGTCAGGTATTTTGAGTGAAAATCACAAATAAAACTTTTTGCTAATGATACCACCGCCACCCGATATCCGTTTCAGTTAATTTTCATTCAGTCTTATTTTCTTTTAATTTTTGGGTGTCGATGATGAAATAATAAAAAAAAAAATCACTTGTTTTTTTCTTCACTGTTTGGCGCCGATCTTTCTCAGTGCAATCAGATAGATTTGAAACACGAGAATATACACATATATATATACGCAGACGCACAAGCCATAGGTCGATGGTGAAATTGGTCTAAAAGTAAATGTTTAGCAACCGATTGGACTCTTTCCAGTCTTTGTCGGGAAAATGGAAAAGGTGGGACAGCGGTTGGTAAGAATGGGACTATGGCAGAGTTGGGTTGACTGGACCAAGAAAAGAAGAAAGACGAGAAGGAGGTGGTCAGTCACAAAAAGCCTGGAAAATCAGTAAACATCAATCAAAAGAAGCCGATGGCCATTGGCAATGTCAGAGTTCATGTGCCAAATTTTAGATCAACCATCGTCTAAAAATGAATGAGCAATCGACTGTAAAGCCAAAGAAGGAGTGATAATACCGGATCTCATTTGATGCAGAGAAAGACAAAAAATAAAACCGGATCTCATTTGATGCAGAGAAAAAGACAAAATAAAACGAGAGAGAGAGAGAGAGAGAGAGAGAGGGAGAGAGAGAGGGAGAGGGAGAGAGAGAGAGGGAGAGAGAGAGAGGGAGAGAGAGAGGGAGAGAGAGAGAGAGAGAGAGAGAGAGAGACAGACAGACAGACAGACAGACAGACAGAGAGAGACACAGAGAGAGGGAGGTATTTTATTGTATTTATCTTTTTTTCTTTTCTTGTTCGACTTAAAGATTTGCACCAATAAGTTGCTTTAATGACCTTCAACTCGGATTTTAACCTTATTTGGCCGATGTGATTGTCATTGAAGACGGTATCTGTCCTTACAATAGAAATTAGATCAGCATTATTTCCAGTCAGTCATTCCTACAAATAAGAGGGTTTTGTTTTAACTTAACTTATTCCAATCAGATTCAGCCGTTGGCATCTGACGATCACGATTTTACCGCAACATGAAATGTCATAAGCTTCTCGTAACTTCATGGTTAGTACCATGACCAATGGCCGGACGAGTGATATTCCGTAGTTCTATCAGTGCAGACCTTCACACCTAAAACCCACCATACCACGTATGCTGAGAGGAATCATCCTCATTTCTTTTCCGTTCATTTTTTTGGAACTTCCCAGATTTTAACCTCTTCAAGTCTCGGTTTAATCTTTATCTTTCTTTCATGTCCTCGTGATATGCTATTTTTAACTCCTACTTTTACCTACATAAAACAATTTCATTCAGTAATCATCTGTCTTGTGAGGCTTTCAAGCCTTATATTGTGTAAATGATTATTAAAAAATCCAGTGTATTTTGTGTAAATCTTATTTTTCGCAATAAAAAAAAAACGATAAAAAATAATCGAAAAGGTTCTCAGATAAAAATCGCTGTATTAGATTAACAGTGTATTAATTGTCTGTTTCAGTGTAAACCCTTAAGAATGAACTTATATAACAAATGTAGCTAAACGCTTTTGCAGTAAAACGTTGGGAAAAATAATCTTAAATGATCCGATAAACAAAATCATACAGACATAATCATACACGCTCATGACGAAATATATGTACTCTTTCTCTCTCTCTCTCTCACACACACACACACACGCACACACATACACGTACATACATACAAAGAATTACACTATTTCCGAGAGAGAGAGAGAGAGAGAGAGAGAGAGAGAGAGAGAGAGATTCACCTCCAAAAGTATTGGAACGGCAAGTCCAATTCCTTTGTTTTTTTTTTTCCCAGAATTCCATTTACATGTAGACGTGTTAATCAGCTAAGGAGATAACCCCTTTTCTATCAGATTACGCTATTTTTAGGCGAGCAAAATTAAAGGAACAAATAGTCTTAAAGTAAAGAACATTTAATATTTGTTTGCGTAACCCTTACTTGCAATAATTGAATGAAATCGGCGACCCATTAAATCAGCAAACTCTTACATTCTTCATTTGCGATGCTTTTCCAAACTTTTAACGGAGCCCCTTTCAGCTATTGCTTATTTCGGGCGTTTCCTCGTTTGGTCTTCCTTTTTCAGGTGATAAAATGCATGCACTAATGCGTTAAGGTCCGGTGATTGACTTGGCCAGTATAAAACTGTCCGCATTTTTGCCCCTGATTATGTCCTTTATTGTGTTGGCAGTATGTTTTGGGTCATTGTCCTGCTGCATGTTAAACTTCCTATCGATTATTTTGGAATCATTTCTCAGTAAACTGTCAGGAGAATGTTTCTATAGATTTCTGAATTCATTCTGCTGCTAGCATCTTGAGATAAATCATCAATAAAT
>CAHIKZ030004566.1:3305000-3345000 GCA_903632075.3 Acanthosepion pharaonis | reverse complement strand
TTCCAAGATAGACCTTTCAATAATCCCCCAACAACCTCTGTCACCTTATATTAATCTAAAACTACCCCACAAAAATTGTATTAAAATAAAAGAAACCTTATTCTTCTGTAAGTAGAGATGTGACCTGATGAACCAGGAAAATATATATTTTCTGGGGAAATAAATTATAGCCATGGAAACTTAGGTTTTCTATTTCTTAATTATTTTACATATATATATATATATATATATATATATATATATATATATATATATATATATATATAAGAAATATAGTCTTAAGATGTGCTATATTTATGTGATAAAGTGCTCAATATCAGAGATAGAGCGTGTGTAAATATGTTATTTTTCTCCTCTGTTACTGTAGAAAAATAACAGCAGACGTGGCCTAACGATTGCATCTAGCATGAAACAGACTGTCGCCTCTAAGTGCTGACTTCTATGTTCACTTTTATATATATATATATATATATATATATATATATATATTTATATATATATATATATTAGTTTGATGCAAAATATTGACGTAATGATGTCGTTTTATGGCGTTAAAAGATGCGTCCAAAAACGACATTTTTACGTCATTATTTTTGCACCAACCTAATATGTGTATGTGTGTGTTTTATTAAATATGCATTACAAATATTAGTGATGATGGTTAAAGAGTCTGCAGATTTATGTCTTATTTTCGAGTTTGCAACTTTTTGTTTTATTGCAAACGCTATGTAACAAGTCCGTCGCTTATCCGTCACTCTTTCAGGCTCATTTTCAGAGGAACTCTTGTCTTAATTCCCCCAGATCAGAACTTTATTGCGAGGACATACCAATGCTACTTCTAGGGAATCAAATTACACTTATTTCTCTCGTATGTATGAATAAAGATCTACCCAGACAGCTTTTTAGTGGTGGATATATTTGTATATTCCTACAGGATGCTAATTATGAGAATGGCACAAGAGAAATAATTCCCTGTTTCTCGTGTCATTCATCATTTGTTCTTTTCAATTAAAAGTATTTCCTGTCCCAAATATTATCACGTATGTTGAACTTGCATTGCTCTCAGGAAAGCAAACCTCGTTTGGTTTATTAGGATCTCGTTTCCTCTTGGGAACATGAGCTGGCGATATGGTTTGACCTTATATCTTTAGTAGAAGAAAGATTCCTACGGACCAGGTTACTGTAAATGGGCATTTGTTAAGGAATTACAAATTCGGGGTCAAGACACCTCAATTATGGCTGTTGTCGATACGTAGCCGGGCGCTAATTTGGAGATTACGGTGAAATACAGGGAAATAATGTTTGATCTGATGCGTCAAGTTTTCGTTTCGAGGCAAGAACAGCGATGATGCTACGTAATAGAGGACAAAGAAAATGATTGGAAGGAAAAAGTCAAAATAGATTAAAGGAGACTAAGAAAAGGGGAAAAAAGAAAATAACAGGAAGTGAGAAAATACGGGAGAAGGAAAATCGGAAGATGACGGGGACAAGAAAAAGAAAGAAAGAAAGAAAGAAAGAAAGAAAGAAAGAAAGAAAGAAAAAATACAGCAACAAACAAAATGAAAAAAAGGAAAGGAAAAGAAGCAAAAGATGACGGAAATTGAAAAGAAAGAAAAAAAGAAGAAAAACAAACAAAATGAAAAAAGAAAAGAAGAAAAAGATGATGGAAACGGAAAAGAAAGAAAGAAAGAAAGAAAGAAAGAAAGAATCAAACAAAATGAAAAAAAGGAAAGGAAAAGAAGAAAAACATGATAGAAACTGAAAAGAAAGAAGAAAGAATGAAAGGAAAAAGAAATAAAGAAAGAAAATAAACAAACAAACAAAATGAAAAAAAGGAAAGGAAAAGATAAAAAAGATGACGGAAACTGAAAAGAAAGAAAGAAAGAAAGAAAGAAACAAACAAACAAACAAAATGAAAAAAGAAAACGCAAAGAAGAAAAAGATGATGGAAACGGAAAAGAAAGAAAAAAGAAATAAAGAAAGAAAAAAGAAAGAATCAAACAAAATGAAAAAAGGAAAGGAAAAGAAGAAAAAGATGATGGAAACTGAAAAGAAAGAAAAAAAGGAAAAAGAAAGAAAGAAAACAAGAAACAAACAAACAAAATTAAAAAAAGGAAAGGAAAAGATGAAAAAGATGACGGAAACTGAAAAAAAAGAGGGACCAGTTAATAAAGAACCACAACCAGGTAATGAAAAGAAAATGGATGACGAAAACTGAAAAAGTAAAACTAGAAACAAGAAAAGTAGATGACGGGAATTTAAAAAAAAAAAAAAAAGAAATGAAAATCAAAGACGAGGAAAATGAAAAAAAGAAAATGAAATGAAGAAAAAATAAAAGAACATTAGGGAAACTGAAAAAAGTGAGAAGAGAGTCGAGGAACAAGAAGGTCTTCAAACATCAGATTTTTTTTACCGGAGGTCAAAATCACGATTGTCGTTCCGTCACTGAAATTAAGCAGCGTCGAGCCCGATCAGCGATCTAATATGGAGATAATGTAAATGTTTTGCTACTATGTAAGTAAAATGTCATGTTCTTGCAATGAAGGATTCTCTTGGCTGGACCAGGGAATATAGTTCACATAACAGCACTTACCAGTAGCGGTAGAGCAGGGAGATACTAGCCACATCTCGCCTGTGGGAGAGGGCTTGAAGTGTGAATAATAATTAGTCACCTACAAGGGCACAGAGACGCTTTTGCACTATATGATGTCTGGAGACTGGTTGACTGACGTTTGTGATACGGATGAAAATGGAGATGACAAGAAGTGAAGATTTTTTTGGATAAGAAGAATAGTGACTTGAAGATAATTATGATTGTACTTTCCAGTGTAATATCTGTGCCGGTGCCTTTTCCACAAAGTAGCAGTTTTTTTTAGGGAGAAATGATATCTGAGCAGAACTTTCTTATAAAATTGGAATACGGGGGAAATAAGGGTGATTCGATTCCGAGGAAGTAACATATGAACATTTTGCACGGAAACAGAAATAGAATACCGAGAGAATGTCATCGTAGTGAATGTCGGGAGAAAGCCTACAAGATGGAGAGTAAGAGGTAATTCTGCAGCATATTTTTAAATATCATCTCTATCAATTTTAATGTATATGTGTTTTGCGCATATATAAAAGATAGATAGATTTGTGCAGGTATATATTCGAATGTGTGTGCATGCATATGGATATATATTTATATCATAAGCTTTAATTGATTGCACAAATTAGTTTCAGTTCATCTTTGGTGTTATAAGGGATTTTGTTGGTCTCTTGCACTCCACACATAATACTAAAGGGAGTTGCAAGTATGGGGTGTTTGGTGGCCAGATATAAGTGCTGACGTAGTCGCAGAAATTGTCGGACAGCTATGATACTCCTACTTGTGTTGTATAGTGCAGAGTCCTGTTGTTGCCAGACATAGGGTCTTCCAGCAGCCATCCTCTTGACCGAGGGCAGCACTACCTCCATAAGGCACTTGATGTAGTCCTCCATGTTAAGTCTGAGGCTCTGTGGGAATATTGAGTGATTACTCCAAACAGCTTCGTAATCACCATCAGACCTCATCCAATTCTTTTTGAATCCTCTGTACTATCCTGAGATCGACACCCAAACACTCTGAAATGTTCGTATTGCAGCTTGCGGTGCGAATACGAAGCAGTACATCATGCAGTTTCCAAATTTCTGGCGGAGTGAATTGCGTCATGGTGTTTTTTTTTTCTCACAAACGATGCCTACCTGAATATAGTGTAGTGTGCAGCCGACAAAAGCAAAAACAAACGCGCATGCGCCAAATGAATAATATCAAATAGCGACAATTTACCCATCGCACTCTGAATATGTTCGTAACTTCATACAGCATGTCGACAATGATTCTTTTTTTAGTTGCTTGTCTGAAGACTTTTCTTGGGGGAAAAATGAATTTATTCAAAAATAGAAATATCTAGTACGACCTTTTCACAAAACCACTAAATATACTTGCATTAATATTTCGCCACTAAAATAATTTATTACGAAACCATCGAACTTAAGACTCGACTTCCGGTCATGTCTGTATTAAACATTTCCTTCCGGCCAACGCTAGGTTACCTTACTTTTGAGGTCATATTTCAGCTCGAGCAAAACTTCAAGATTTTAACTTTTCAGTCGAAATACTTTTCCACTAAGCTGTCTGCGGTTACACCAGTCTTACCCTTTGTCTAAATAGCTTCCAGCAAAAGCCTAATTGACAGGCTTTTAAAGAAGTCGCTTCAAAATAATAGGCACTTCTTATACTTTTATCAGAAAAACGGAGAATTTTTTTTTCAAATACCCGAAAGGCAATCTGAAGACGAAAGTTAATTGTAAATCGATTGCGAGTTGAGCGAAGAAAATCTCGGAAGGGAGATTTAAACTAAGTTGCTTCATTATTGTGTCTTTGTGAGTTTCTACTCCGTTACACTCGATATAAAATTATCACCTTTGCTTTTTTCATCTGAATAAAATAATGTATATTGTGAAAAATTATGTGCCGTGTCCCTTCATGGCCCTCCATATCATCCTCTTGTAGTTCTTAATGTTGTATTTATAGTATTTCTTCCAACCTCTGTTCTACCATCCATTTACTCAAGCTCATCAAGTATATTACTCACTGTTTTCCTCTGTCCCATTTTCCCCCAATATATCCTGTGACAATTCTTCTCGTATAAAACTTGTCCCTTCAGGACGTAGGCGATCGTGGCCCTCCACATCTTCCTGATGCTTGTGGCTCTTAATAAGTTTTGTCATTTTTTATTCTCTCAAACCCTGTTCTAAAATCCAAGCTCATCAAGTATGTTACTCGTTGCTTTCCTCTGTCCTACTTTTCCACAATCTGTCCTGTGAGAATTCGTCTTGTGTATACCATACGCCTTCAGGACGTAGGCGACCATGGCTCTCCACATCTTCCTGTTCCTTGTGGCTCTTAATAAATTTTGCCCTTTTGTCCTTTCTCCCAAAGCCTTTTCTCCCATCCATTTGCTCAAGCTCATCAAGAATTTTACGTGCTGCTTTCCTCTTTCCCTCAAAGTAAGTATCAGGTTTTCCAAGCCCTCCTTATTCTGCCTCTTCCTGATGTTAAGTATGTGTTTCCTTTTTACTTCATTTTCTTCAAATGAACACAACTGATAATAGAGTGATAATACAATAGAGTCATAATATGTAAACGCAGTTCGGTCGCGAGCACCGTCCCTTAAATAAAAATGCTCGTGACGTGACTAACTGAAAAACATATAAACAGGTGCAATCTATTTCAAGCCTCACATGAACTCCACATAAAATAAATTCAAAAATGAAATAACAAGCTCTTCAACAAAAGCTGGGAGAATGGTGTAATATTATGTAATACACCTCAGAAAAATATCGCTTGTTCAGACGACAACCCACTATTTACAAGGTTTTTTCATACATCCTACTCAGGTGGATATTCAGCACATTAAAACTGCACCAACAAAGAGAGCAAGCGGGATTCAGGTCAAGAAAATTATCAAGAGACAAGAAAGTGTCGTTAGATAAAAGAGGGTTAAATAGATATGCAATATCTAATTCCCAATATATGAGAACAGATGGATTATATATATATATATATATATATATATATATATATATATATATATATATATATATATTTAAGTTATGAAGAACTTGGTAAACCGAATTGGTAATTCCAAGGAGGATGAAATCCTGAGAGCTCAATGTGAAGAACAGAGCTAATATTTAATGAACAACAGACCACTTTAAGGTACCATTACAATAATTTATTTCACCAAAATCCTTTTTAAAGGATTTCGGATCATCAGGTAACATTTCCAACGTGTGCATGGAAGATATGATATTCAAATCTCTATATAAGATTTATCAGGAAGCAATCTTTTTATTTTTCTTCTTCTTTTCCTTTTTCGTCTTCTTATTGATATAGAAGTAAATGCTGGAAAATTTCTTCAAAGGTGAAAAACTGATTAAATGATCTTTACGATTTTCAGCAACAGCTCATTTGTTTGTCACCTACAGGAGAAGGCAAACGAATAAAACTTTGCTGTCTGCTTCGCTTTCGTTGGCGTCGAAAAGGCATTTGGTCCCACTTTTCACAGCACTATAGAACAAAGGACCCTGTTTACATTACACTACTAAATGATCTTTACAGTGACACTACCTGCACTCTCGGACTGCCGGGAAACAGCGTCGAGGTCAAGTTAGAAATAGGAACAAGACTGCGAGACAACATTTCCCTGAGGATTTTTAAATCTTGTATCTACGTCATGGATCAAAATAGATATGATCACTCAAGCGTGTATCACATATGGCACTAAATTGACTAATCTTGGTAATTTTGAAACTACAAAAGTGACACAGAAGTATGAAGGCTATTACGAAATGTGAAGGTTTCTACCAGAAACTAAGAAAATTATTAGAAACGGATAAAAGAGAGATGAATAGGTGTGCAGCATCTAATCCCTAATATGGCACTGGATCATTTACAGATGAGAAAAGGAATTTGAAATGATAGAAAAAATTGTTTTATTGCAGAATACTGAGAATATAAAGACGAGTTTATGTCTTCAGACTAAAAATGGTTTTATCGATGGAATCAGTTTTCTGAATATAGGAGGTAGGTGAAGTACAACAGACACAGATTTTCATTTTACATAGAAAGACATGCAAAATATACAGAGTGCGATGGAAACATTATCGTCTAAATTAGTTGAAAAATGAAAATAACACTGACATCGCATTTAAACAGATTTATTTACTAAAATTACCCAAAAAATATCTTGAAAAATTAAACTTAAATTTATTCAATGAAATCGCCGTTGATTTCAATCACGGCCTCTCGACGAACCTTCTGAATCTTCATAATATATATATATATATATATATATATATATATATATATATATATATATATATATATATATATATATATATATATATATATTACGGGCCGTATTAAGCACATTAAAAGTAAAAGTCTGATGATCCAGAGCCCTTTAAAAGGGCTGTGGTGAAATAATTTATTACATGGAACCTTAAAGTGGTCTGTTTTTATTACATGGAACCTTAAAGTGGTCTGTTTTTTCTATAGATTGTTCTTACTCTTTATTGCAGGAGAAAGGCCATTAATCATTTAAGGTCATCAAACAACTGTTTTTCATTCTATACCAAATATAAATTTCCTTAAAGATGAAGACGAGACTCGAGAAGACGGAAATGTGGTTCTGCAGAAGGATGCTGAGGATTTCATGGACGGCGGGTGTGAACAACGATAAAGTCTAACAGAGCTTACAAACAGTAAGTAAGCTTATACTTAACATCAGAACGAGGCAGCTGAAGTTTCTGGGGCACATAGTGAGGAAGGAGTGTCTGGAGTATCTGATACTCAGGGGTCAAATAGAGGGAAAGAGAGACAAGGGAAAACCGCGCGTGACATACCTAGTAAGCTTCATCAGGTGGATGACAACGTGGTCTGGGGGAGGAAGCAGAGGAAAGGAACTTGATGAGAGCTGCAAGGGATAGAGGAAAGTGGACAGCCATGATCGCCTACCTCCTGAAAGGATATGGCGCATAAAAAGACATGGTTTTATATATATATATATATATATATATATATATATATATATATATATTTTAGTAGATGAAGATTTTAGCGAGAAAGTTTTGCAGAACAGTTTCTGAACATTTTGAATAAAGTCTATTAACGCTTCTCGAGATTGGTTATTAAAATGATCTCCGTATGATTTTAGCTGATGCTGAATTGGGCGCATCATCTGTATTTATTATGATGAATTAGGAAGATATTTCAAAATAATGTAAAAGACTGCGAGAAATTAAACCTTTATGCTATCAATGCAGATTTATCTTAGGTAAACAAATGTTTATCACAGAATTTTATGAATATTTCTACTATGTCAATAAGTTTCTTAAAAGATTTACTTCAAATCACGTATTGAACCATTAGTCTCAAATGTTTACCACATATACGGAAACCCATAACAGTTGTAGTGTGTCTATGATTAGATGGTCTGGCAGAGTTCATACTTCATCGGGGAGGTTTTCTTTTTCCTTGACTGGTTACCACATCAAGGCAAGAGAGTCTTGACTACTCAGATATTTAGCTCATAGGAGAAAGTGAACATTACTGTTAAATGACTAACACATCATCGACCGGGAAAAGAAATAGGCCCTCTGACTTCACGTTCAGCGCCGATAACCGTTGCATTAACCACACTTCGTTTCACCAAGTAAAATCCTGAATCCTATTCAGATCATTCTGTCTCTCCGAACATAATATTCTTTCCGGAAGAAAAATAGTCCAAGATTGGAGAGGCCTATATCAAGCAGACATAGAAATTAAACTATTGAGAAAATCATATAGCAGACGACAGGTAATATTACGCAGAAATATGAAGATGCATAGAAATAGCAAAAGACGACTTCAAATATATATATATATATATATATATATATATATGAATAAATAAATATATATATATATATATAAGATGAAGACGAGACTCAACGAGACGGAAATGTGGTTCTGCAGAAGAATGCTGAGGATATCATGAACAGAGCGTGTGAACAACGATAAAGTCTAACAGAGCTTGCAATCAGGAGGTAAGCTTATACTTAACATCAGAACTAGGCAGCTGAAGTTTCTGGGACACGTAATGAGGAAGGAGTAACTGGAGTATCTGATACTCACGGGTCAAAGCGAGGGAAAGAGAGACAAGGGAAAACAGCGCATGACATACCTGGTAAGCTTCATCAGGTGGATGACAACGTGGTCTGGGGGAGGAAGCAGATAGAAGGAACTTGATGAGAACTGCAAGGGATAGAAGAAAGTGGAGAGCCATGATCGCCTACCTCCTGAAACGTCTCTAACTTCACGTTCGGCGCCGATAACCGTTGCATTAACCACACTTCGTTTCACCAAGTAAAATCCTGAATCCTATTCAGGTCAGTCTGTCTCTCCGAACATAATATTCTTTCCGGAAGAAAAGTAGTCCAAGATTGGAGAGGCCTATATCAAGCAGACATAGAAATTAAACTATTGAGAAAATCATATAGCAGACGACAGGTAATATTACGCAGAAATCCGAAGATGCATAGAAATAGCAAAAGACGTCTTCATATATATATATATATATATATATATATATATATATATATATACAAATAGGAAAATTTTGTTCGAAAATTTTTAAAACAAAATTTCTACAATGAATGCTGATGATACTATGTAACATCAATCCTTTTCTATGATTGTGAATGTTGAACAATATCCTCAAAGATGGAATGGAGACTTGAAGCAACAGAGAAGTGGTCTTTTTTGCTTTTTTTATTATTGGAATCAACCCAAGCAAGCGAGTAAGAATACTAGAACACAAGGAGTTACAGGGTGTGGAAGAATTAGTAACAGAAATATTAATGATGAGCAGAAGTGAAGTGAGTAATAAGGTGAACAATAGATAGGGTTTGAGACTACATTTAAATTTTTGAAAGCTAAAGTTTGCTGGAAAGCATAGAGACTGTAGAGATGTGCGAGAGAAGAAACCATTAGCATAGAACTTACGGCTACATCTAGCTAACACAACTGTAAATTGATGACGTATCGACGCCAGTCTTGTACTGCGCTTAAATTCCTAAAGTATAGGTACCATAGTGAAGAGCTCATTCGAACAATTACCATAAAAGTATTTATGGATAAAAAAAAAGAAGAAAAAACATAGAGAAGCAACCTTACGGCTATGGGAAAGGGACTGAAACTGAGACGCCAGAACAGGACCAATAATATTGCTGATTCTTCTTTGGATCTTACATTGGAGCTCATGGTAAATACCAGGTGAATCGGACCATATGTGGCAGCAATAGTCTAAGCATGGACGAGTGGTAGACTTACAGATATGTAGGATAAATTCTGGAAAGAAAAATAGTTTCGTCTGACATGTTGAACCGACTTTCTTAGCAACTAAACTAGCAATGGATTCAATATAATCATATTCCACGGAACAGTACTGAGAATACCATAGATGTAATATGTGTGCAATGAGGACATTTTAAGGAAAATAGAAATGAAAAGGACACTTCAAATTAAGAAGAGATAGCTGAAAGTTCTAGCAAAAATACTGTCGACCGTGGGCTTGGAGAATTTGACACTGAAAGGTTATACTGAAAGCAAGCTGGATAGAGTGAGACGGCGAAGTACATAGCTAACGTGCCTGTGTAAATAGATGAGAGAAAAGCGATTTAGAGGGATATGAAGGGGGAAATGATTGCCGAGAAGGATAGTTAGTTGTGGAGAACCCATGGCCTTCCCCGTTCTGAAGGGACGCGGCATATGAAAGAAATGGAAAATTCAGGTCAAAGAATTTTCGTTTCAATCTTGATCCTCTCCAAATAAATTTAATATTATTTTTCAATTATTAATATTTTATTATTTTTTTTTTTCGAAAATGTATTGCTGGTAATAATGTATTGCTTCAAAAGTTCATTGCTGGTAATAGTTTTTTACAAAAATATATTGTGGCACTAAAACTTATTCTTACACTTTTATAGTGTTTTGACCCCAGTTTGGGATGGGGTAAGTATATGTCTATAGCTGGGTCCCTAACAGCAGCTACCACCCCGGCTCGGGGTGGATGTGGGAACACCAGCATTTAAGAGGTGTTTCCAAGTTCCTCAAAACATGATCAGAGGTCTTGCTGTCGGATGTAGTTTATTGTCTTACCCAGGATACGGATGTAGTTTTTCAGTTTTTGTTTTTCCGTTTTAAACTTTCTATAATTTGTTTTTGTATAGAAAAATATGTACAACTTTTGTAGTTCCGGTATCTTCTTTGTCAATATTGATGATTTTTTTGTGCCAAGAGGGTGGTTGGAGAGAAGGAATTTTTATTCATGTGAATTCATTGAAGAGTTTTCTTCATTATAAATGTTCATAAAATTCTCATGTAACCAGCATATTTTATTTTGTTAATTGATTTTGTCATACATAAATCGAACAACTGGCCAAGAAAACACTGACTTGTGATTCTCAATTACTTGTCAGCCAGACTTTCTACTTTATTACTGATATTTTCTATAGATTGTTCTTACTCTTTAACTGTTCCCCGAACGGAAAGTCAGACATGTCATTATTCTCCAACGTTGAGTGAAGTCAGAGAGGAAGAAGGAAAAATAAGAAGATAATGAAAAAGAGAGGGAAAAACAATTTTATCGGAACAATTTACATCATTTTGTTGGAGCCTCTAACAACAGGAAATCGGATATAAGTTTTCCTTTGTCCATTTTCATTTTGTAATAATGGCATTTTCTAACTGAAACCCTAGATACGACGTACGTTTCTACGATCAGACGTCAGGAGTTTGAATTCGATTAGTTTTACGTCGCAGTGAAATTTGGTCCAAAAAGGAAAGATCTGCACTTTTCGAATGGTCGTCGGGATATTCATAAAAACTGTCATTGAAAATTTAATGTCTGAAGGACTAAGATATTAAATATTTTATAAGAGTAGAAATGTACTCTTTGAGACGAAAGGTTACAAAAAGTGAAAATTCAACAAGTATAATGCTTCTGTCAGAATTGCTAATAGCACGAATACAAAATCAATATATACAGGGTATATCAAATATACACTTACAAACCTTGGGGGTGAATTCCTCACATCAAAACAAGGCGAAAATTCCATAAAAATGTATGTACACAAATCATTCGTTTTTGAGGTAGATGGCGCTGTGTTGCCATATAGACTAGGTTACATTTGTTATTCGTGTACATTTTTTAATAGTCTGTCTTCAATTTTTAACGTGTGTAGTACTGGGTTAGCTGAATGTGCCCTGCTTAAAAATGGCAGGTTATTCATAACGTGAGCAGGCAGATATGACTTTTGCATACGGCCGCGCGAATGGTAATGGACTAGAGGCTGCATGGCTGTATCAGATTGCGTTTCCAGATCCAAGACGGCCGAGTCATCCAACCTATGCTGCTGTTTATTGCCGCGTTGATGAGACAGGATCCGTGGCACCGCAAACTATGCACCGAGGAAGACCGAGATCCACTCGTACGCCTGACCACAAAGAACACATTCTACAGGTTGTCAGGAACGATCCAGCCATCAGTACACGTGAAGTGGCCCTAGAATGTCGTACATCTCATAGTACAACATGGAAAGTACTTCAAGAGCAGCTCCCGTATCAGTAGGATTTGTAACGTGTACAGGGTCTTTCGCCCTTTGATCAGTCACCACGAGAAAATTTTTGCTAATGATTAATTGCACAAACTGCCGATCCAATCCGTTGTTTGTCTCTTCAGTCCTGTTTACAGATAACGCAACATTTGGAAGAGATGGAATAAAAATGTACACAGCCAACAATTGAGAAGGGATTGGAATTCCCATGGGAAGCTACAGGCTGTACACCAGCATCACTTTACGATTAATGGGCTGTAATTGTAAGTGATTGTCAGGTAGGTCCATATATTCTTCCAACAAGTCTAACAGGAGCTGTCTACAGGGACTTTATTTTCAACATAATTCCAGACTTGCTAGAGGATGTACCCCTGCTAATACGAAGAGACCTGTAGTGTAAGCATTATGGGGCTCCAGCATATTTTAGTTACATTGTTCACAATGCCTACCATGGATTTTTATATGTGTAGGGGGGTCACTTAAACCATTTGGTTTTATAGCACTCATTAATAATGCAACGTGTCGTGGGGTCCTGCGAAACCATTCGACACCGTGTGTATTTGAAAGAATCCCCAGTCAACGATCCAACGGATGCATGCGTATGTAGAAGTAAGCGCATGATATTTGAATATATGAGTTGCTGTTTTGAGGTTCAAAGATGGCCTTTTGAATATATGTTTTTATGGACATTTTACATCGATTTTGATGTCAGGGAACTAACGCAAAAGTTTGTAAAAGTATTTTTGATACACCCTCTATGTTCCTTTAAAATGACTTGAAAATGATATTATCATTAGCAGCGAGAAATAGTTGATTATATAATGTTTACCCAATACAAAACTCGAGAATCACTAAAGCTACAGGGATGTTGATGTAAGAGAAATTGTTTGGAAGTGAAGATTATGAGGATAAGACGGATCGATAACGATTGACTCTTGACTTGAAGGGTTTATTATTGTCCAGGGAGTGATGGAGAAATTGTCGTCTAAATCACGCAAAAGTGGAAATAACACTGATATCTCATTTTGACAGATTTATTTACACTAATATCTTGAAATACTTTGGACAAATATAATTCAACAAAATATTTTAAAATAGTAAAGAGTAAATTTATTCAATAAAATAGCCATTGGCTTCAATCACGACCACCAGTATATCTGCTGGACGATCTCCTTATTTAAGTTGGTGAATGCTGCCATAATCCTTGCGTTCAGTTCATTTTTTGGTGTTACAAGGAGTTTTGTTGGTCTCCCGCTCAACTGCGCCCCACACATAATAATCAAGGGGGTTGTAGTCTGGGGAGTTAGGTGGCCAGATGTAAGGGGTGATATGGTCGCAGAAATTGTCTGACATCAATAACTGGGTTCTCCTGCTTGTGTAGCATAGTGCAGAGTCCTGCCGCCAGACTTATCTTCATCCAGCAGGCACCCTGTTGACCCAAGGCAGCACCACCTCCTCAAGGCACTGGATGTAGGCTCTGTGTTGAGTCTGAGAACTTGTAGATGAATGGAGTTATAACTTCGTCATCACCATTTGACTGATCCATCTTTTTCCGAATCCTCTGCACTTTCTTCAGATTGACACACAAACACTCTGAAATGCTTGTAGCAGGGCTTGCGGTGTCAATGTCAAGCATTACCGGATGTCGTTCTTAAATTTCTGGCGGAATGAATTGCAATATGGCGCCCTTTTTCTCAAAGATGGTGCCCAACTGACACTACTATACTGTGTGGTCGACAATATCAAAAACAAAACAAAGCACATGCGCGAAATTAATAATTTGCGACACCGCCTTGTATATTTCAGGAAAGCATTCACGCAGGAGTCTGAACGACAAAGTCGCAGTTCTTGGTAAAAATAAAAGTGAGTGGAATTTTCTTCTCACAATTGGAATACTGAGGAAATGAGTGTGATTGAACTCCGTAGAAGTCTCTATATTTCTTCAAGGACACAAGGCACAGTGGATAAAGGCGTTAGTTAGATCCTGTGACATGACCCAAAGAGTGTGAGTTCAATACCCAGTTAAGGCAGTGGAGAACTTGGAGAAGGGAATTAACAGGAGATAACTGATAACTGACATCCAGTAAACATGACACGTGGAACTAGAACAGTCTACCCCAGTGAGCGAAATAAAGGGTTCAGTTCGACATTACAACTCCCGGAAGAAGGCCGGAGCGTACAACGGTCAAATCGTTGTAATACATATGGCGACAAAGATGAGGACAATAGTTCGAATAATGTAAATAGTGTACATAATACCTCATCTTAGAAATATAGACAGATACTGAAGAAGGTCTGACCGTACAACGGCCGAAACGTTGTAATAGATATGGCGACAAAGATGAGGAGAATAGTCCGAATAATGTAAATAGTGTACATAATACCTCATTTCAGAAATATAGACAGATACTGAAGAAGGACTGACCGTACAATGGCCGAAACTTTGTAATAAATATGGTGACAAAGATGAAGACAATATTCCGAATAATGTAAATAATGTCCGTGGAAGTCGCATATATTTACGGAGTTTAAGAAATATGTAATATTACGCATGAGACATTAAACCTTGTATTATTTGTGACGAATTTACACGTTCATCGTGACCAATACAAATCAGCGCAATTCTTATTTTTGTGGAGGTTTGGAAATCATCTGTGGAAATCTTTGAGAATTGAACTGAAGGCCACGTCACAAGAATACATTCAGGAGAGAGAAAATCATTCATATTTTTTTAAGCATTTCCACCCAAGCAAGGCGGGAAGCCACTAGTACGCAATGGGTTACAGAGAGTTGGAGCGAGAGTAAATAGGAGTGATAGATTAAAGGATGAAGAGAAGGATAGGGGATAGATCAAGGCATCTGGAGACGTCGATTGACATTACATTTGAATAGTTGGAGATTATAGCTATCGGGGAAACAGGAAGAGGGGGGAGTTCCACATGTGAGAAGTACGAGACATGAAGCTATTGGAGTAGAAGAGACGGCTACATTTAACAGTTTCGACAGCGAAAGGGTGACAACCAGATGCCAGCCTAGTAGAACGCTTAAATTCATGAAGTCTGGGAACCAGCGAAAGCAGCTAATCGGAGCAGTTACCATGAAAGCATTTGTAAAAAAGACAGAAAGAGGCGACGGGACGTCTGTGAGAGAGCGACTGCAGACGAGATGCCCAGATCAGGGCCAATTACATCGAGTCTCTGGATCTTATCAAGAACCTTGAGACAAACAGAAGGGGCACCAGACCATATATGGCAGCAATACTCCATGCGAGGGCGAATGGTTACATGACCTTCCATTTCACAATATTCTTATTGTTGTGTCGTGGCACAATAGTAAAAATAAGAAAATCAAGTCGAAGTTGGTTTAAAGAACAAGTGTATTTAACATCACAGATACAAAGGTAGGGAACAGGTACTACTCAGCTAGGCAGTTGTAGTACTGTCGCTGCTTACACCGGGTAGGTATTACTGGCATTATATATAGTGAGAACCAGCGTAATTCCCTTCTGTTAGAGGCCGGTGCACACCCCTTTGAAAATATCCCGTCTGGGAATTAATAACGTTTTTTTTTTGGGTTCACCTAATCAACTCCGTTGATTTCCGTTTTCTTTTCTGACCTCCTATTCTCAGGAGCTGTCTCTGGTATGGGCACCTGAAAAGTATCAAACACTGTGTCCATGATGTCCTCCTCGGGCGATCTGGTCACCTCACTGTTCGAGTATCTTTTCCGGATTTGGTTAGTGTGACGTTTGTGCACGAAATCTGGTCCCTTAATCATATAGACCATGTTGCCTATTTGTTTCTCAATAGTGCCGGGCTCCCAAAAGGTCCTATTATTTCTCTGCATCTTGTAGAAAACTCTTTCGCCAACTTTATACCGTTTTTTTTGTTATTGGTTTTTTGAGGTTTGGCTTATCCTGGTTTGGTAACAACTTGTGGAAAATTGATCTTACCTTGCGTCCGAACATGACCTCAGCAGGTGTCTTCGACGTTTCGATGTTTGCATTCGGAGTGACCCTGTAAACTTGTAAGAACTGTTGGATTGACTTATCCGTCGGTGATCCACTAGCCTTTCTCAGGGCTGTCTTGAACGTATCCACGAAACTCTCCGCTTGCCCATTGCTTCTTGGATGGTATGGTGGAATGGATATATGCTCGATTAGACAATCCTCTCAGAGATGTTTAAATTCGGTAGACGTGAATTGCGTTCCATTGTTGTGACAATGCCATCTACAACTCCAAACCTAGCGAATAGTTCATACAGGAAGTTAATAGCTGCCACGGATGTGGGGTTCTTGCATTTCCGTACTTCCGGCCACTTAGATAGACTGTCTATAACAATGAGATAGTAGAAACCATCTAACTTTGTATGCTTGGCAGTTCCCAATTTTCTTAGCAGAAACCCTAACTTTTTTAGCGTCTGTCCATGTACCGCAATCCGATACAAAAATATCCTCATATCTTCTATAGAAATGAGCAAACGTGACATCGTCTTCGGATTATAATTGAAAATTTCAATAGCGTTCCACACAGCCGTCTGGGGAGAATGCGTTATGATTCTCGCTTGCATTCGTTAACTGTGTTTTGCCTCCAGAAGTTTCCTCTGTTCCTCCTGTGTTTTCATAAAGATTTGTTCGACGCGTTTCTGTTGTTCCAACAACTCTTTTTAAATTTCTCCTCACTTTCAAGTTGTCGTTGAAGTTTTTTGCTTTTTGCAACGCGAGACTTTGATCTGTTTGAAATTTGAACAATTGAAGAAGAGACTCTCTTAATTCTGCGTCCATGGTACGAATTCAATTTACGCACCATACAGTTTACACTTGTATTAAACAAATCAGTTTTCCCAAGGCTTGCTTACTAAAATTAGTTTGCTCAACTAATACACAAACAAGAAATATGTATTTCTCGTAAAAAACAAAAAAATCCGTCGCTTTAAGGAGTGTCGGCTAATGGGAAAGTCCAAAATTTTTTTCCAAACTCTTTGTGGTTTTGCACAAATATGACTCGAATTTTTAAGTCTTTGTTAAGCACAAATGACTTACGCGAATATATATTTTTCAGTCGACAAATCATTTAACTTTGAAGAGAAGAAAAAAAAATCTTACCGTGACAAAAAAACTCTGGTTTCTTGTAAAGAAACAAAAAAACAGTGAACCTCTTTTTTTTCGAAACCCTTCGTGTCAGTATTTTCAACTATAATTGACAATATTATTCGCGTTCTCACGCTGTAGACTTTTGGTAGCAAATTTTTGGTTGTTTCTAATTTTTTTTTTTACGTCGCCAAATTACATTGTAGTAATTAATTTGCTATTAATCCTTGCGTATCCACATATCTGTTTGAAATGACGAAGGTGTTTTGCCGTAAAAATCTTGCGAATACTTGTATTTCAATCATTTTAGGTGATTGTCTGCAGTGATATCGTTTCGATTCCGACGTCGCCAATCTGTTGTATCGTGGCACAATAGTAAAAATAAGAAAATCAAGTCGAAGTTGGTTTAAAGAACAAGTGTATTTAACATCACAGATACAAAGGTAGGAAACAGGTACTACTCAGCTAGGCAGTTGTAGTACTGTCGCTGCTTACACCGGGTAGGTATTACTGGCACTATATATAGTGAGAACCGGTGTAATTTCCTTGTGTTAGAGGCCGGTGCAACACTTATTATCGTTTAAATGTAGAAAAAAATATTACATATTTCACGCTGAAATCACATCGATAGCAATAAGAAATACTTTTTGATATTGATCAATATCTATTCAATAAGACCAGACTATATATTTTTTCGTTATCTTTCTACTATTAATATTAGTAACTAAATTTCATCTTTATTTTAGACATCGAATATTGTTAAATTCTAAGAAAAAATAATATAAAAGTTTAAAATTTCAGAATCCCCCTCTTTTTTTATACGCAAATGTAATCAAATCACCTGACCATCACTTCAGTCTTAAGATGTCTTAAAGTTAAAAATCCATCGCAGGATTATTCCTTTATCTGTCTATATTACAGGAATGTGGTATTGTAATTCATTACATTATTTACATTGTTCGGACTGTTGTCCGCATCTTTGTTGCCATAGTCGAGACATTAAGTCCCAAAAATTCACACACCGATGCCCTCATGGACACATGGCCCAGTGGATAAAAGCGTTGTTTGGATTCAGTGACTTGACCCAAATAGTTGTGAGTTCAATACCTGGCAAAAGTATTTAGATTTGAGTTAAAAGGGGGATAACAAAACACTCGAAACATGCATGGCACTTAGAACTATACCTTTTCAACTTCAAAATGGACTTATTTTCAGGTAAAAAAATTAATCAACTCCAAAATGGATTAATCATCTTCAAAATGGATTAATCAACTTCAAATTGGAAAACAACTTCAAAATGAGAAATAATCAACTTCAGATTGGATTAATCAACTTCAAATTGAGAATTAATATAATACTAAAAAAATTATTATTTTATTTTTACTTAAAAGGGATATAAAAAAATATAAACGTTCCTAAGAAATTTATTTAAAATATGACATCATCTAAATTAATTACAGAGGGAAGTAATCTCTGTATTCCAGATACGACGTTAGTGCAAATCTCAGGGAAATATTATTAATTGCCTCGGAGATCATCGCTTCTACCTTGCTGAGGCGGAATTCTTTAGTAGTTAAAGATCCCTGGCCATCACCTCTTAAAATCCCAACAATTGAGTCTGCCATACTTCTTTTTTACGTCAGCTTTAATGACTGACCAAACCTTTTCAATGGGATTTAACATCGGGCTATAGGGGGCAAGTCTGAAAATTTGGTGTCGCCTATATTCATCCTCCTCCCCAACTTCTTCAATTGAAGTAATGGCAAGGGGCGTTATCAATAACTAAGACAACTCCCCTTTCATAAATTTCATTGGCCTTTCTAAGGCACTCCCTGGTCCATTCTTTCGCATCCTCTTTTTTGAAAGAACCTCTTTTAATTTTATGATGAATTAATCCATTATTACTAATACATCCAATATTTCAATTTACCAAAAAAATATCTCAATTTGAAGTTGTTTATTCTCATTTTGAAGTTGATTGTTTTTAGGTTTTTGACATTTTCTCAATTTGAAGTTGATTAATCCATTTTGAAGTTGATTGTTCCATTTTGAAGTTGATTGATCCAATTTGAAGTTGATTGATCCATTTTGAAGTTGATTAATCCATTTTGAAGTTGATTAATCTATTTTGGAGTTGATTAATTTTTTTTACCTGAAAATAAGTCCATTTTGAAGTTGATTATTATCATTTTGAAGTTGAAAAGGTATAGAGCAATATACCTCGGATGACGAAATAAAGGGTTCAGGTGGAAATTATGATCATGAAGAAGGCCGCAGCGTACAACGGCTGAAGATGTAAATATTGTAACAATAGTGTAAATCACTTTTTCTTTGTTTTCTTTCTCTCTCTCTCTCTCTCTCTCTCTCTATATATATATATATATATATATATATATATATATATATATAAATATAATATATATGACCAATTAAAATAAACTAAACGCACAAATCAAACACACGTGTAATTGCAGACAGAACAGTTTATGATCAAACATAATAGACATTCGTTTTTGTTATATTTAACAATCTATGTTCATATATATATATATATATATATATATATATATATATATATATATATATATATATACTTTGACATTCTCAACTTGACTCCAGAGATCAAATAGTACGCCTAACCTTTATAAAGAAAACTTAGCTACAACACAGACGAACTGAACTCTTGCAATGTTGATTACAAAGTGCCTCGAACTAAACTCTTGACATTACCATTTACAACCTAAGGCCTGACCCCAAGAATAATTTCCTCAGCATTCATCAGGCTTTACGAATGTCACCTTGGTAATTACAAGTGGATGAGAGGGAGGTGAATTAAGATGCAAGGTTATGGTTAACGTTCGATTCTATTAAATGAAGTTGCAGGCTAAATGATGTTAAACAGTCAAGTGGGCAACAATAAGAAAGGTTCAAATCATTATTTAGGAAAGGAGAGACTGCGGCGGCCATTGCACCAATGATTGGTCACGTGATACATTTTTGGAAATGAAATTAAAATGCAATGAAATATATGAGGAAGGAAAAACAAATGAATAAACAAGACAAAGAAAGAGATAGAATGAAAGAGAGAAAGTGATAGAGAAAAACAAAAACTAAGAACGAAAAAAAGAGTCAGTGTGTTATTGTGAAAAACAGTATAAATGAAAATGAGGGAGAAAGAAAAGCCGTATAAAAATGCGAAAGAAAATTATTCATACAGCTTATTTCTCTCTCTCTCTCTCTCTCTCTCTCTCTCTTACTCTTTTTCAATCACAGTAAAACACACATTCCCTCCTTTTTCATTCGTAATTTTTGTTTTTCTCTTTTCTTCTTCTTTCTATCTCTCTGTTTTTCTTAGTGAGAAAGAAGAAAAAGGAAAGGAAAGTAGGAGGGGAGAATAGAGGAGGGGTGAGTGAGAAAAACAAAATGAACAAAGAAGAAATTAAAAAAAAAGATATAGAAAAACGAAACGAATGAACTCCGAAAGAAAAAAAAATAGAAGAAAAAATAAAAGAAAGGAAGATGTAAATAAAGAAAGAAAGAGAGAAAGAAAGAGAAAAGGATAAGGAATAACAAAATGAATGAAAAAGAGAGATATAGACTGAGAAATCAATATGAAAATTTAAAAGAGAGAATGAGTGACGTTCAAAACCAAAATGATTGAAGGACAGAAAAAACAAACATCAGGAATGAATGAAGGTGAAGAGAATGAGTGTTACAGAAAAAAAAGCAATAGAAACGAAATAGCGTAAGAAAGATGAATGCAGAATGGATGGAAGTGAGGAGGTAGGGAAGACGAGAGAGAAAGAGGGAGAGAAAGAGTGTGTGAGAGTAAATGAATACGTTAAGAAAGAACAAGTGAGTGGGGAGTAGCAAGAAATAAACGTAAAGGGAACGACGAAATAGTGAAAAGAGAGTGTATGGGAGAGAGGGAAAATGAATGACACCTTTCAAGAGAAGTGAAGAGAAGATAGTGTACAATGAAAGAAAAAAAAAAGACGAAAGGAAAAAGAGAAGCTGCACACTCGAATATATTTACGATATCAGATCCGAAGTACGTAATAATCAGAATCTTAAATTCTGTGGAAAACTACGAAGACATTTTACTCTATTTATTGGATTATACTTAAGTCCATGTCACTTTAACTGAAAAGCACATATAACAAGAAAATTTCGTCGACTTATCACATTTCAAAATTCAAACAAAAATCTTACTTGATTGATTTGAACAAGAACTCAAGCGTCGCAGCATCGCACAGTTAAAAATATAGATTCAACTGTCAATAAATAAGATAATTAAAAAAAAAAATCTTTCGGTCCACACATTAATCACATTAACATTGCTAATTAATTCTTTGTATAAATTTTCTCATTATGATATAAAATATAAGCTGCACACTGTAATATATATATATATATATATATATATATATATATATATATATATGTGTGTGTGTGTGTGTGTGTGTGTGTGTGTGTTTGTGTTTGTGTGTGCGTTTGTTTCATTAAATACGGCCGAAAAGGAAGATTTAGTTATTTTTTTAAATTTAATCTTCCCTGTCGTCCGTATTTTATGAAATGCATTTTCGTTTTTCTGAGCACTTTTTATCCGTTTGTTGCTACGCTAATTCTCCGGCCTTTTTCGCATATATCTTATGTTATATATATATATATATATATATATATATATATATATATATATATATATAATATTAGTGGAAAATATACATACATATGCAAAATATATAAAAATACCCATGCATGTATATTTTTATCGTATTTACGATTCCAATGGAATAAATTATGACCATGGAATATTAGTGTTTAAGCCTTTTTAATATGTATGTATATATATATATGTGTGTGTGTGTGTGTGTATGTGTGTGTATGAGTCTAAAATGAGTGTATGCTAATTTAAAGTTTGTGCGCATAAAATGTAGGAAAATGTATATTTACACATTCCAAGAAAAACTACATAAAATATATGCATAGGTATGTAGACGAACACCCATAAGACGTGTAGAGAGAATGCAACAAAGACACAGTAAGATTAAATAAATGATTGAGCCAATTACATATCTAATGACAATTTTAAAAAAATGCCTGCGTAAGAATTATTGAAAATATAATTTTTGTCACTCATCGATTGAGAGATTTGGATCAATTTTATCAGCGAGTGTTTTAATCAAAATATCTGGTTTGAATTTTAACGAACATTTCGGAAGAGATGGAATAAAGAAATCAATAAAATATTCAAATCACGCTTGTAGTGAAACAATTTTTGCGAGTTTGAAAATAGTTATAAAGCAATTTTTGTTTAATAACTTTCAAAATGAAAAGAAATGAAGAAAAATCCAAAAGTTCAATTATTTTTTTTTCTTCGGCTGAATGGTCCGTTTATTGTGTACGTTATTTTCTCAGTTTTGAAATATTTGTCTGCTCACCGACAAGGGGAGAGAGAGAGAGAGAGAGAGAGAGAGAGAGAGACAGATGGGGTAGAGACAGACTAACATGCAGAAGGAGAGACGGAGAGAGAAAAAAACATTTAATTTAGTGAAATGTTTAATAAAACTTGTCTGATGAAATGAAAATAATTCCAGAATCTTTCGTCTGGAATTTCATTTGTCAGGTCAGAATGCAATAATAATAATAATAATAATAATAACTTCACTGTAAAATCTGCAACTTTTACTGCAAGGAAAATGCAAAAAATTGGTATGAACACCACTCATACTCGGTTACGGAGATAAGACCTCTAACAATTTTATGGGACTATACAATGCGCACAGACAGAACACTCGCTCAGACATCGTGATTAGAGACCGCAATGACAATATATACCTCCTTATTGACATGGGATTCTCTGAATACAGTTATATATCGTTGATGATCTTCAAAAAACTATCAAAAAACAATGACCTTGAAAATCGAAAATCTTAAGAATGTGGCACATAAAAACATTAACAATTCCAGTTGTATTTGAAATCCTCGGATTGACTGGAAAAGATTCCAGTAAACTTATTATAGGGATTCTTGGTAGTCCATGCCTTAAATAAATAAATAAAAAAAAGATTGTTTTCACAAGTACAGTCCACACTTTACGAAGGACTTTTTCTATGTAAAATATGTGTGATTTTTTTTTAAAACTGCTCAGTGGGAAATGTCATGATGCCATTTCTGACCTTAGGTCTCTGGTCGGGACCCGAAAAGAAATGAGTACATACCAGAAACTGAACGAAACATTATTATTATTATTATTATTATTATTATTATTATTATTTCTTTTGCTTTTATCAAACAGCCAGGTATTTCAAGTGACAATTTTTTTTTAATTAGAATCAAAGAGATGAGGTGGCATGTGATCGAGAAAATGATGCAATTTTGGTCATTGGGGACTTACCTAAGGAAGAAATGAGAATTAAGCATAAATATATTTTTCAATTCACATATTTTATTCCTGCAAGGAATCTAATACACATATTTGTTTACTTCTTTTGATATCATTCCGATAGGTGATGTTGTTGTCCTGAGATGCCACATTATAATTAATGTTATTATCATCCTCTCCGACACTTAGATGTTACGGCCTGGTAGGGATGATCATATCTCGCCTCCTCCGTTCAGCTTAGATTCACAATACTTTTCTCATAAGAAGAGCTGTTCTAAACAGTTCTCTCACCTCAGCACTCCAAGTAAAGGTATCTGAAATGTGTCTCTGAATTGCCCTTTGATATATTTTTTCGATTCGCCCTGCCAGGACATGGTAACTCTGTATTTCGCCCCTTCTGATTTTATAATCCAAGAGACCACAACTTCTATAAAGACCGATTCATCCCTACTCTTGTGCATGTGTATTATATCCAGTGCGGGATTGACCTATAAGGTTAACAGGTTGAAACTGTTTTGTTGCCTGTTTTGTTTTATCTCCATTATTTATATACTTGAGATAAGTTCAGATTGTTTACGTAGTAATTTTTAGTGTTTTGGAAAGAAGAATATAGTTATTTTCTTCTCCCGAGAGATTCTACAGTTTGGAGATTTATTATCGTAGGCTGCTGCTGTTATCCTTATATTCCATGAAGTTTTTGGTGTATTTTATTTTTATATTCTAATATATATTAAGAAAGTTTGGTACTTTTCACGTACTATTAGTCTCGTTTGCAGGTTCCTTTAGCTACTGCTATGCCTATTCTTTCTTCGTTATCTGCTGTTTTTGCAGTTGCTTGGTATATTATATTATTTTGCTATATAATATACCAATAATATATATCGTATTTGTTTCCAATGTCTTTTACCTTCACATGATTTTAAAGAATTTGATTGAACTTGTTTCGCTGTGAAATATTAGACAATTTTTCTCACTAGAATCAATCTTATAGACTTATAAGTTTACCATTCGTTCAAGCATTCATTGATATTATTGATCCATGTCACTGGATCTAACCAACGCCTTCTTTCCACTTTGACAGGACCCAAAGAGTTGTGAGTTCAATACCTGCTTAAGGCAGTGGAGAACTTGAAGAGTTGAATTAACAAGAGATAACTGACATCCATTAGACATGGCAAGTGGAACTAGAACAGTCTAACCCAGCGAGCGAAATAAAGGGTTCAGTTCGACATTCCAACCACCTTAAGAATACC
The DNA here is from genome assembly GCA_903632075.3 of Acanthosepion pharaonis. Taxonomy (NCBI): domain Eukaryota; kingdom Metazoa; phylum Mollusca; class Cephalopoda; order Sepiida; family Sepiidae; genus Acanthosepion; species Acanthosepion pharaonis. The sequence continues at coordinate 3,320,087 of CAHIKZ030004566.1, read as the reverse complement.
GGGGCATGCAACGGGCGAAATGTTGTGATAAATATGGCAACAGAGATGAGGACAATAGCCAGAATAATGTAAATAGTGTACGTTTGTCATGTTATATATTTTAATGATTTGAGGAGAGGAACAGTTTTGCCATCACCTCATTTATCTTTAATAGACGTTTGGTATTTAATTTAAGTCATAAATATCTTTTTGTTGAAAACGTTTATTCCAAATATTCTTTTCATTTTGCGGAGAAAGAAAAGATACGAAACTTCGATAAGAACTGAGACAAACATTTCACGCAGGTGTTGTTGCTGATAAAAATCGTAAATTTTTCCAAACAGCTCCATCAGTAACGATCTCGACTTTCAAAGAAAGACAAAAGCTCATTGATCACAGTCTGTTTCCAAATGACACGGAAGATGAGAAAAAAAAAATTTCTGAACAAAATTAAAAATAACTATTTATTTTTTTCTAATGAAGAGCATTATCTTTTCCTCCGTCTTCATTTGCAGATTTAAATTCGTAATAGAATAATTCAAAAGTTTCTTAAGATAAAATAAATATCGATTGAAGAAGAAATTTAAACCTGATTCTCATCATAGTTCCTTCGTAAGAGGAAAGTGCCACTCAGACTGCTTTATCTCGACAACCGCTAATTTCTGGATGCTGATCACGACACATTTGAACGCTTCATGACTAGAATTATCTATCCTTCATGTCTTCATAATCAGCACATCTTTTACGTTCATACATCAACCTCAATCGATAACCATCTAGCTTGAGTGGATCTTGGGCCTTAAAATAATTTAGTCTAACGATAACGTAACAACCTACAGGGTGGGCCGAAAGTTTTGTTACCCATATATAATATAATTTTCAATATTAAATGGATGGCACGAAAATGATGCTATTCATAGAGACATTCTTGATATGTGACAGCGTCAATGAAAGTGAATAAATTGAATCCAGTGGGTGTGCTTTGTATTACTGTATTGTTCTTCAATTGTTTGCATTACGTTTTGGTAGGCAGTGACAAGACTTTCGGACCACTCTGTTCGTTTGAACTCGTGCCATATTATATAACGATTACCATTAGATTAAATTCGATCGGATTAGAAAAAACGCAATTAAGATATCAAAGAGAATTCAATAAGCATCTACCTTGTTTGGCTCTACAGTTTTGTATAGAGTGAATATTTATAGAAACAATTAACAATTTATTTTTCTCTAATGAGGAATATTAAATATTCACCGATTATTGTTTTGCAGATTTCGATTCGTACTGGAATAATTCAAATTGTTTCTTAACATGAAATAAATATCGAAGACCCTTATCTCTCATTCCTTTCATATTCCAGTGATAAGACGAGAATTCCACACAGGCAACTTCTTCCCGGAAACCACTAGCTTGTAGTACTAATGCTTCGCTACTTCTACAATCTTAACCACTTTAATTCAATGAAAAACAGTTATCTATACTACATATCTTCCTAGCCTGCTCCTCGTATGTCCATATATAAAACTCATTCAGTAACTCTTTACCTTGAGTGTATCTTGGGTCTTTTATTGGGTGACAAACAAAATAGCTTAATTTTAGTATAATAAAAACCTCGATTTGAACCTGTGTCATATTAAATAACGATTAGTAACATTAAATTAAATTCGATTGGATTAGACAAACACATTTAAAACGTCATGGTGAGTTTATTAATCTTCTTTTCAGCGGCTCTTCTGCTTTGTATAGGATGAACACTTAATGTGCATTAAACCTTGGATGTTCAGCACAATAGACAAAGAATATACTTTTATCAATAAATTTTGATACTGATATTATTCGAAGTTGCATTAATGTCCTTGTCTTTGTTGTTGGTATCCGAGCTTCTTTGGTATCCCTTGATCCGGGTAGCTTCACATTCAAATTCAGCATAACAATAAAACGAAACGTTGTGAATACGACAATAAAGATGAGGATAACAGTTCTAATAATGTAAATAATGCAAGTAATCATAATACCTCATCTCAGAGATATAGAGGGCAAAACGTTGTGAATATAGCAATGAAGATGAGGATAACAGTCCGAATAATGTAAATAATGCGATTAATCATAATACCTTATGTCAGAGATATAGACAGATAAAAAATAAACATATTTTCTAATTTTTCCTTTATTCCAGTACTTAATCTGTTTGTTTTCATTCTGTGTTTGGCCACTCGTTTCCGAGTATACCTGTCTACATTTGCGGCTATCTCAGTGGCAATGACCCGTTCGGGCACATTAGCGCTTGTTTAACACTCACAAAAACAAGAACCCTGACCGTTTAGTTTATACAGCAACTAGCGGATCCTTGTTACTGTTTCTCGGAAAGAGAGCACCTAAAGTGGCTGTGACACTATGAGTTGGATATATGCGCACGCGTGTGTGTGTGCGCCCGCACATCTGTGTGTGTGTATATATATACACCCACATATCTGTGTGTGCGTGCGCGCGCACACATATGTGCGAGAAGATTAGTTAGATTTCACCTGGGTATCAAACTTCAAGACCCAATGACTAGATTAGGAATCTAGATAAAAACATGTTTTGAACATATGGCCAAAAGGGTAGATAAGTGTTAAGTACTTGTCAAAATACGAAGATAGTTAAAAGACCGGCTCTGGTCAAAACTTAAAAGGGTTTGAATTTAATGTCCCTGTTTTATGTTTTGAGCGTCAAATATTTTTATGTCCACTTTTCTTCAAAGGGAGAAATGGCCATGAAAAAGTTATGGGTTTATTCGTGGGTGTCCCTTTCCCGGAAATGATGACAGAGGTCTCTATATATATACGCGAACGCTTGGGTTAGTGGCAGACTTAGTTTAGGTTCGAGGAAGGAATTCAGGCCGGGGCAAGTAGCAACGAAGAGCGACACCCTAGCAGCCGGACATTGTTAGTTAGGATATATTTTTTTTTGCCAGCCGAGAATCAGCCCAGAGTTAACTATCCACAAAAGGTCACACGCCCTCCCTCCTCTTTTCGTTCTACCCAAGTTTGTAGTTGTGTTTTTCTTTTGCCTGTGAGCCTGCCTCTCGCTCGATCCACCGCACAGAAATTCTACGACGTGGGGTCTATATCTTGTGCAACGAGAGCAGAGGTGGGTAGTCTCACAGGCATAATCAACTCTTTAGACAATGCTAGCATGTTCAATCACTCGGCCACGGTGTCTTGTGCTAGCACAAACAAACATGGCGTCTGAACAGTGACCTTTACCGTATTTCATTCAAAAGGGTACGGTCAATACGTGGTACGTTTTGTAGGGACAAACGAATGCTGGGAATATAACATCTACTTAAGCTATCATTATCTCTTTGATATATCTTTAATTCGAAAACCGATATTATGTTCGAAACGCTAATGTTTCAACCACACAACCACTAATTTGTTAGTTGTACTAATTAGTTATTAATTAATCTTCTAGTAAGTATAATTATGTAATTATTTGATAAATTTAGTTATTTACGGTGTTTGTAGTTTATCAATTAGAAAAAAAAAATGTTTTTTTCTAACGGTTTTTTTTTCTAAATTCAGACGTTCAAAAACATCTGGTTAGAAAAATAAATCTATTAACCACAGAACGAACGACCGCATATTTGAATATAAAACAATTTTTGCAAATAAAAGTATAAAAAATAGTCCCGCGACTGTTTTGGGCGTCAAATCGTCTCCCTGTCATCGCAGTGCTTTGACAAGTGCAAAGGAAATGCCGTGTCATTTTAAACATTATAAAAGTCATCCAAACATTACTTTGTCCTCTGAAAGCAAATATTGAGAGCTAGCAATTTCCGGCGCTAACAAGAAATCCTATGCAAACAAATTGGAGAAGCTTTTTGGATTCTGTCAATAGACAGTAGGATGAATACAACTCGAAAAGAATACGCATAATAAAATCCTTTCTAAGAATTAAATCCAGTGATCGTTGTTAAGATCGGTGCATAGGGTTAGAGTTCTGTTTAACTATTGTCGAGGAGGCAAGAATATATCTTCTGTCTGGCACATTGTCAAACAGGTTCACAGGGTGTTTGCATGTCTAGAAGTATGCGAAACGGGTGAGAAAACACATGTTTCCCCCACGAAAGAAGCCTTGAAGAGCATTGGAACGCAAATTAAAATACAATATACAAACATCAATGCGAATCGAGCAGACTTTTCGCATTCAATCTTTGTCGCAGTGGAACTATATGTTTAACAGCGCTGACCTGTTACGGCTTCCCTGTAAGTTGTCATTGGGCCAGGTATCTGCACGGGAATGACCATAATTTGTCTTATAGTCGACATTGCGTATTTCAGAAATAAATTCCTGTCCCTTCATTTTTATTTGCAAAAGATTACCAGGATTTTAACTTTTTAACTATTTGTCAGAAAACGTAGCAAATGCGGCTCATGTATTTTGTCTATTAAGTTCATTGTCACTCAAACTATTCTTCTAATCGTTATTTTATAGTATTACGACGTTTCGGCTGTTTATATCTTCCGCTCGTCATCAGGTCCTTTTAATAAATAATTACAAATGGCAGTAAGGTTTTAGTTGCTGCAGTAGCTGTAAAAAAATACAAAGAAACGAAAAGCGTCAATAAATGAAGCCTAGCGTGACAAGCACAAGAGTACCAGCAGCAGATTAGGTTTATGTAACAGAGAATCGGGTCTGCCATTATCAGTCAATCGCCGAAATAGCTTGTGTTCGTCTTGTTTGGTTTTCACACGTCCCCATGTTGAGAGCTCTTCTACGTACTCATTTAACTCTCTGTGATCTATTACAGGTCGTACTTTTCCCTTGATCTATTGGATAACAGTCATCAATGGAACTAGACCCTTAGGAGGTCCGAGCTCCTCCTCAGGATATGGTATGAGCCAGGCATTATCCATCTATGTTTTAACTCCTGGTTATATTACTTACGCGCTACCCGGACTCAGGAATCTGCTATCGTGTAGGCTTGTTGGTACCTGATTTTCGGTCAACTTCCATGACGCTGTCCACGCTCTCGAACTCGATGCTAAAGTCTGGTTCCTCTATGGTGAGTGTCTCACACAGGGATGGATGTCTGTCGAAGAACTCCACTACACCCAAAGATGTGATTCCTACTTCCATGAGTTCTTTGATCGCATTCATCCCGATCAGAACGTTGAAACTATGGAAGTGGACCGAAAATCAGGCAGCAACGAGCGATAGTAGACTATCCATTGCCCGATCTAGCGCGTAAGATAGGAGTTAAGAACATGGTTGGATAACGGCTGGCTCATACCCTATTCGGAGGAGAAACTCCGACCTCCCAAGGGTCTAGTTTCATTGTTGGCTGTTATCCAAGTGAACAAAGAAAAGGTACGCCCTGCAATAGATTATAGAGTGTTAAATGATTAAGCAGAAGCGCTCTCAACGTGCGGACGTGTTAAAACCAAGCAAGACAAACACAAGCTATTTTCGTTTTGATGACGGACGATGGCAGACCAGATTCTCTGTTACAGTTTAAGACTCAAAATTCTTTACACAGGATACCCTAAGTTATATTAGACTGAATTAAAACCTTGTTTCCTAAAATTACTGTAAATAATACTTGTGTGTTCAATCATCAGCATTCAATCATCAGTGGAAACAGGTTGAGCAATAATTGAGCAGTAGAAAATAAGAATTATGTGAGATATCCATAGATATTTTCAACGAATCGAGAAAAATCTACCCCCATATATTAAATAAAAGATGCAGTTCGAAATTCACTGAAGTTACAAAACACATGATGTATTTCGGCGGAAACAATGATAGTAATGTTGTGACACCCGCAACAAACATGAAAACAACTCTCTGAGTTTAAATAATGCTAATTCCTCATCCTAGAAATTCAGACGTATGACGATGTACCACATCTTGCAGCGAAGCGTCTGATCAGGAGGTTTTGATGAGCATGGGCCCACTTCTTAATTGCCGTTGTTCACAAGTCCACTCTGAACCAGTGTGGTATTACCTGTTAGGGCCCCAGCTATGGGCAAATTGTTAGCACCCAAACTGGGGTCAAAGCGCTATGGAATTGTAAAAACAGGTTTTTATAAAAAATATATATTTGGAAAAACATTACCAGCAATACATTTTTGAAAAATTATTACCAGCAATACTGTTATCCTGATCTTCATTGCCATATTTACAACGTTTTGGCCGATGTACGTTGCAGATTTCTTCAGGTGATTGGAATTTCGAACCGAACCCTTTATTTCGTCAAAATAGGTTGAGTGTTCTACTTCCACGTGTCATGCCTCTTCCCTTCCTCTTATTTCCCTTTAACTCAATTCTCCAAGTTTTCGTTCACCACTGCTGTGGCCGTGTATTAAACTTTCAACTCTTTGCGTCTCATCACTGTATCTAACCAATGACTTTATCCGCTGAGCCATGTCTACTCGAGGACACATGACCTAGTGGATAAAGAGGCATGGCACGTTGAACGAGAACAATCTACCTGGCTGGACGAAATAAAGGGTTCGTTTTGAAATTCCAATCACCTGAAGTAGGCCGGAGCGTACAAGGTCGAAACTTAATCCTAATATCTCATCTCAGAGATATAGAGGCCGAAACGTTATGAATATGACAATGAAGATGAGGATAAAAGTTCGAATAATGTAAATCATGCAAGTAATCTTAATACCGAACAACAGACAGAATAATGTAAATAATGTAAGTAATCTTAATACTGAATAACAGTCCGAATAATGTAAATAATGCAAGTAATAATAATGCCTCATTTCAGAGATATAGAGGCCGAACGTTATGAATATGACAATGAAGCCGAACTGTCCGAATAATGTAAATAATGTAAGAGATATAGACAAATAATTTTTTGGAGAAAACATTTGCTGTAAAATTTTACTCTCAGCAAAAACCCTCTTGCGCCAATCAAACCTGAATTAAAAAAACTGAATAGAAAGAATACCTATTCTTTTCATACGAACCTATCCTAATAGTCTTGTCGTAATTTAATATCTCATTGTACTTGATATGTTGTAAAATAAAATAAACAATACCGAACTAGAAATTTAAACAGAAATAATGAATTACACATTGGAATTTTATATTTAAATAGTTATGCGATAATAACAAATAGTATGATCCTAAATAGTAGTAGTAGTAGTAGTAGTATAGATGTTTGAAAGCAATGATAGAACATACACTGAATCCATCATAAAAATTAAAGATGTGAAATTATTAAATTCTAAACGCTTCAAGTACCTCGGCGGAAGGAACACTGTTGTCGTAGGATCCACCTAATTTGCATAGTGGAGTACCGACCATATAAATATGGTTGGTACCGGGAAGACGAGGAGAGGAATCAAGAGATTCAATCCAGAGATTCTGCCCGACTGCGACTCAGTCAACACATTCTCCAGGAACGGTCTTTCCAAGAATATACAAAAGACTATATGTAAATATTGTGTACACTTTCTTGTTTCAATACATTTTGTTCTAAGTACATTTTGTGTTGTATTATTATTCCATGCATTAGTCAAGTTTCAACAAACACTTATAACAAATATATTATGTGAGAAAAGAAAATTGAAACGAACATAGATTAGGCTCTTGGTAGGTTTCGCCAAACAGCAAATTTCTACAAAACAAAAATATTAACCTGTATATTCGAGTCATGTTCTTAAATAGCCACATGATATGGAGGCTTTCATATGGATGTCATACATAGTGTCAACGCTGTTCAGAAATATTTGAACTATTGGCTAAATACAACCGTTTTCTCAGATCAATGGTTAAAAATGGTTTTGATGTTTTTGAATGGCGAGTGAAGCATTTGGACCTTGTCGGAGACCATCTTTCTTCAAATCGTGTGGGCTGGTTCTACAGAATCACAATCAAAGAACTGTACCAATTAACATACACCACATCACTTGAGGACTGCTGATCGCAGTAACAACTAAAATATCTACTATATTTAAATGGAAGAGAAAATATTGATATAATAAAGATGTCGATATTCCAACAATTTCAAATAAAAGGTTAAGAAGGAAACTCCGATCAATACTGGAAAGAGCTATAACAGCTACAGGGTCTCAGAAACCTATCTCTCTAAAAAATTATTTTATAAGTTTTTATGAATTTCAGCCGACAGGGGTACTGGCGGTTCGCCAATAAATACCGGACGTTTTCTTATGAGGAAATGACTATTATTACAAACACTATTAGAGATGAGAAGAGATACTCCACTTTGATACTAGTGAGATGGACAGGGAAAGCGTAACTCGACTAGCACTGGCTGCTCGGTAAAATAATGCTGAAAGTTTCCTTATGAGAAAACGCTTAATATTACCATTACCAATATAAGAGTAAAACTATCGGTGACTATTTATTATGCAACAGTAACTTGTCCTGGTTCTAGAAACGCCTCCAAAATTATACTTCACTCTATTAATCATGTGAGAAACCTATCTAAGCCTTCCATTAGAATGTCTAATGCTAACCTCCAGAAGGGTGACTTGTTGCGCCTACTCGGGCAAACATTCACTGCTGTCGATAGATTATATTGAATCCACTGTTAGGTCTACTGCTAAGAAAGGTTATCAATATGCCGTGGTAGATAATTTTTCTCCAGAATCTAACTTGTATATCTATAAGTTTACCATTCGTCCCACTTTTAATATTGTTTCAACATCTGATATATTTAGAGATTCTTGAAAAAAACTCCATTGAAGAATCGGCAATATTATTGGTTTTGACTTGGCATCACGGCTTTAGTTACTTTCCCATCGCCGTAATATAGTTTATTATGTCTTTTCTAGCAAATATTGAGGAACTCTCCGTTATAATACCTAGACTTTATGAATTTAAACATATTACTAGATTAGCAACAAAGCTTCGGAAATTTGTTGTTGAATTGGTTGAGGTAACTGTATTTTCTATACTAATAGTTTCTTTTTTCAGGTTTGTGGAACTTTCTTCTGGCTCCATGATTTCCAGCCAACTGTGATCTTCAAAAATTAAATTAAAAAAAAAATGCAAAGTCAATTTTTACCTGTTATATTATTGATTACTTTTCTTTTATTGTACTCTTTTCTTAATAATGTTTCTCTTTTTTTATTATTCTTTCACACTCAGTAACCCTAGTGGCTTCACTGGCGTGAACTGATGAAAACAAATTAGCCGCAGGCGTGTAAGCTGACCAGTTAATATGTGGCCATGGTAGAGAAATCGGCAAGTCTATATTATTTCGCTACACGTCTTCACAGATAAAGGAATGATAAAGAATAGGCAATTTATTGACTGGCTTCATCTCTTGTCAGACCGACAATTAATTGACAAAGAGGGGTCGATCAGACGTGCCTTTTGTTTGTGCTTCCTCGGGACGGGCTCATTGTGATTCTGGTTTTGTCTATAAACAGAGAAGAGCACACTAACCACATTCATCATTACTTTTCTCGTCTTTATTACCAAAACGACCAGTCAGCTCTGTATTAAACAGCGAATCTACTTCTCTGTTCAGATGACACCACGCACACCAACAACCAACGGTCACTGATAAGAAAAGTCTACGCCATTAATAGGCCAGGTTTTGGCATTTGCTCGGCTATCTTTGAGTAATCAATAACAAGTCGAAGTATCATAGTTGAGAACTTGAACGTTCGATTAATGCTTTTCTATTGCCAATGGAACTAGAAAGTCATTTCTTGTCAGTTTAACGAAAAAGTTTTCAACAAATTGTTATTTACGAGGTAAAACTATTACCTTTTCTATTATAGTTTAACTGAAGGACGATAAATTTGATATTATTTGAGCACAGCTGAGAGACCGATGAAAAATATTTTATTTTGTCACTGGAAAACTCTTTTATAACATCCCTGCGTTGTATATTATCTTTAAGAATATATTCATATGGTTCGACATATTGTACTCGGAATGTAATTAAATATTTATATTTTTCTTTAGTAATGTTTTTCCATACATGGCTCAATATACGGTCAAGATAGAGGATTACTATTAATTGGTTGATTTGTATTTTTAAGGCTTACCAACCATTTTTTGGTTATCTGAAAACAAAATATTTTTCGGATTATGAGATTTTGCTTACAGTATCTGCTGTTCACGAGCGGTCTCTCAGCTAGGTACTGAGCTAACTCGACGCTGCTTAACTTTGGTAATCGAACGTGAAACGGTGTTTTCTGTGTGGTATCAACCCAGGCAGAGTCTTAATTAATCGAGTGTGTGGCGTGGACATAAAAAAAGAGTTGTGAAAATTACAAGATGGCAGGTAAGTAACTATTGAAACTAAAAGTGAAGATAAGGGTAGGAAAAACTTGAAGGACTGGTAGATTTGAAGATTGTACTGATCAACGAAGCAGCCATGCGGAACTGTTTTCTACAAAGTACCAATTCTTAGGAAGACGCTCTGTGAGCTGAACTTCGTTCTTATTAATAGACTATGAAGAGAATGGCGGTGACTAGAACCTGCCGACGAACGTGTGAAACTAAAGAATGAAGCTGGTCAGAACTGTAACATTATATTAAGAAAGAGTGCTGAATAATTATTTACACTATTTGTATATTAATTATTGTTCTCACATTTACTGTTGTTATCCCAAAATTTCGCCCGTCGTGCGCCTTGGCCTCTTTCGGATATATATTGATCAGGGTAACCTAAAGGGAATTTAGAACTAAACCCTCTCTATCCACTTGTATATATATATATATATATATATATATATATATATATATATATATATATATATATATATATATATATATATATATATATATATATATATATATATATATATATATATATATATATATATATATATATATATTATTTTTAGTACTTGTTTTTACGCGTTTATTACTCTAGTTTTCTGACCTAGTGGATCAAAGCATTGGTTCTTGAGTTCAATCCTTAGGTCAGGGAGTCTATGATTGGACTCATTAGAAAAATGTTCTTAATATCTCAGCTATATTAAAAATAAGAACACGATGCTATACGTAGACGTGGACTGTAAAACAAGACATGTCTACCCAATAGCTTAAATTACTGTTTCAGTTCAGAATTCCGTGGAAGGACACAACGGCCGATAATAATAACAACGATAAGGACAATAGTCCAAATATAAATAGTATAAATAATGATAACTGATCATTCCAGAAATTCAGACATAGAGAGAGAGAGAGAGAGAGAGAGAGAGGGTGGGGGAGAAGGCGGAGAATAAATTAAGGATAAGAAAAAAAAAACCAAATAAGCAAAAAGCAAAAAAACAGTCACACAGATATTTGAAAATATATCGTATTTCTGAAATACAATATATTTGCTAGGGTCAGTGACGGTCACAAGTCCGGCCGAACAGGAAAAAAGACGCAGAATGTGGAGGTAATTTTTATTGGAGCGTGAATTGCTGAATCATTCACTAGAGAGAAGGTGAGATATCCCGGTATAAAAATGGAGTTTCTCAATCCGAAAAGTTCACAGTGGGCTCTGGAAAAAAATGGCTAGATCGGGAAGGTCTTTCAATGACTGAACTCTCCCCGACACTGAGATCATTTCCCAGCTACAGACAATAAAATTGATCAATACAGACCTCAATCTTCTGTACCATGTATTCCGCCAAACACTAGGTCGAGCCACAAATAATGTCGCACATGAATATCTATCAAGTAAATATACTAAGAGTAAGCATAGGCTGGCGAGGTTGAACCTGTGGAAAAGACATTGTAGGGTGGAAATGAATTCCTTTCACACAGGTTGCATAAAAGATTTTGAAAACCGTCATGGCTAGAAAATGAGGATTAGGTAACTCCAGGATTTGGTAGCACAGATATGGCACTAATATTTCATTTTTTGGTTTAATCTAATTCTTTTAAAGAGGAAATCAATGGCATACAGTAACGTCTTTGGAGTTGCATCTATGTCATCATCTTAGCAGATGTTTCGTTTTCTTTGAAGTCTGCAGAATCATCACAACTTTATTTCATATGACGGAAGGAATACTTATGGCCAGTGATGTTTTACACTGCTACAGAAAAATAATAGTACTGATGCCATCATTAGCGATTTCCTTATAAGGAAACATCCAGTATTCAGGATCCATTGAACGTGCAACTACTGATAATTGAGTTACGCATTTCTTCACGCCCTGGAAACTGCGTTGCGATCAAAGTGTTGTAGCTGTGTCCAGGCCAGCTATATGTTGTCTCTCAACTGTGTTTCTGTTTTCGGAGAGAGCGAACCTCAATGACGTCTTTGTCTTCGGACAGCGTGAAACTAAATAAAAAAAATTGAGAGGCTTCTGGTTCAGGGGGACAACTGTGCGCGGCAATTCTTTTCTTATTGTTCTAAAGTGTGGCGATCATTAGTAACTTTTGTTCCTGGCCCGGGTGCACGCTCTCGGGCCCCTCACATTAAACTGACCTAGTGTCGCATATTATCAGCGTAGAGTAGATCCAATACGCCTTCGAACAGATGAACTACATTTTATCTTTCAATTGTGTTTCGGTTTTAGGACAAATGCAGGAGGCCTTGTCCCAGGCATTCTAACTAAGCAGCAGCAACTTTCTCATTGCACCAAAGTGGGAGGGTCTGCGGTATATTGTATAAGTTATTTACGATCACTGGAAAATTTTAGGGCGCAAACTTTTAGGGATTTATGTAAAAATGTTATTGATTCACTCTGGGTACTCTCTACATTTTGTTCCCATTTTAAACTATATATACATTTTTTTTTAGTTGATCCGATAAAATTTGACCAAAAGTTTAATTTAGTTAAATTTTACAAATTATAAAAGTCAGAAGCATATAATATTAGACATCGATTTCATTAGGAGTTTTATACACGAATAATTACCGTATCAACCACGACATATACCTGGAGTGAACGGGAAGGAATGGTTTTGGCAGTCGTCTTCTAGAAACGTTAAAATAATGTTTGATTTGGCAACACTTTTTTGAATATATTCGTCAGCTGGGGTGGATAGATAATCCTTACTGACCGCATCTATTCAAGCTCATTCTGTTTTCTTCAACAGCCAAAGAGCCATATTTTGTTTTATGCAGCAATTATACTGAGCAGAGCTTACAGTTAGAGGAGCGAACGTATAATCTAATGTAATCAGTCCTATTCGATTACACCTTCGACCACGTTGACTTCGTACTAGAGCTACTTTCGATTTCCTAACTGTTTCAACTACCTAATTACATATGGGAGGGTTTGGTCAATTGGTGGTATGATTTTTTTCGGGCAATTTCCGACTGGTATTCGTAATTTAGCTCAAATAATTCCCTACGAGACGAATTGATGATGGTGTGATTCGAAACCGGGTCGAGTGCTCCGAAAATTATGTTTCTAGCCACTCGACACGAATCCCTTTTGTTATTAAAATAAACGAATTAAAATGGATTCTCTCTCTAAAATAAAGTGTATAAAATAAATATTTTCTGTTTATAGTTGTTCTGGACTATATTCTGCGTATTTCTTTTGACAACACGGCGGAAAAAAAAGACTCTTTTTGAAACCTTGCCAGAGTATTCGATATCCCCCACAATATCTGACTGATCTTGACTTTGCTGATGATCGTGCATTACTTTCTCAATGTATTAAGGATGCAGAATCTTAGCTACACTCGAGTAATCAGTGAACCAGGCAGGTCTCTATTGCAACATGAGCAAGACAGAATATGTCACAACCATCAGTCTTGAAGTCACTTAATACATACATCAAAATAGTTGACGACTCCAAATACGTCACGTGATACAGGCATGGGCGATCAATTATCGTTTGATACATGACTAACATTTCTTTCTACGGTAGACTGGTTGCCATCCAATAATCCAGTCTGTCCTCTGTTCTACATAGCTGGGAGGAGAAAAGATGGATTCGTACCTTTCCTAAGGGTGTTTATGCGTAAGCGAATCTAATGAACTCGGCTGGGATTCGAACTCGTATCTCCGAGTTCTCATTCCGAGATGATATCCAGTTCACCACAGCACACATCTCTCTCATATAAAAGATTCCGAAAAAGACTTCAATGCCCGTAAAGCTGTTGCATGCGATGTGCGTAAAAAACTTCACAAGATTTGGCGTTCGAACTTTCCATATTGGATCAGTCCTACTTTATGGATAAGAAACCTGAAAGACGACTGGATGGAACATATAAAAATCTACTGAGAAAAATTGAGAACATAAGTCGGAGATTGCATGCAACACATAAAATTTACCGAGAACTAAGACCAATCTCTCTTAATCCCAAAGAAAAACGATTACAGTTTGCCGGGCACTGCCAGCGAGCGGATAGGGACATTCTTTCATCTTTCCTCCTATGCTATACTCCTGGAAGTTTTTTCTCATGAAAATTGACTTTGCCAGACAAGATAGCTCGGGAGTCAAGGTTGGCCAGTGGCGATCTGGAGACAGCAATACATACTAAAACAGTGTGGAAAGGGATTGTCGAAGGATGACGATGATGACAATGAAGAGGATCGCAGACAATACCATAAGGGAAGCAATTCTTCGATTTAAAGAAACTCTAAATTTATTAGTTAACAAAGTGATAGAAATGAAATAATGCCAAAAAGAGTCAAAGAGCGAGTAAAAGACTCGTTCTGAAAAATGAAAATTTTGCTTGAAATAGAACTAAAAGTGATAAGAGTAATGAAAAGGCCAAACCGAACGCTGGCCTTTTCCGAATAAAAAAGATAAAAAAAAATTGTGTTAATCAAAGCAAAAAGGACAGAATTTTATGTTGAATTGCGTTTGCAATGAAGCGTAGCAACAATGTCCGACGGAAGTATTTCTTCTCTTCCCATCGCAATCAGACACGTTTGGCAATGGCATCAGTCACCTGGCACGAAGCCAATGTCAGCCTAGAAATTATTTTAACTCTGCTCAGTCGGACACAAATATATACTCATGGATGATATATTCGCAAATCGGGCGACAGTGTGTATGTACATATAACAATTTGGCAAATGTTTAAAAGTGTCAAACTCGATTTTGAAATATTGTAGCAAAATGTAACAAGTCTTCAATAATATTACTTTCTTTAATGGTGTAATCGTTTTTGATGGAGAGATTTAATATTACTGTTCTCGTGACCACAGCTATTGAGAT
>CAHIKZ030004566.1:3270000-3300000 GCA_903632075.3 Acanthosepion pharaonis | reverse complement strand
CTTGCAAACGGAGCTGAAAGAAGGTGATGTAAATTGAATGCTGCCAAGAAATGGTTGCAACTTAATTTGAAATTCTAGAATGCATGATTATGTTTTATAGTAACGCAATATATAGGCGCGTGAATTTGCGTGAATTTGCGTGAATTCGCGTGAATTTGATTTGCAAATTCTAGAATCCATTATGTTTTATAGTAAAGCAAGACGTAGGCGCGTGAATTTTGAAAAGTCAAAGTTTTTGTGTATATTTACGAAAGAAAATACAGCTTTTTCTCAAATTTGATTCATGATTTTAAATAATTGAGATTGTCTCATGCTTGCTATGATACTCTAACAATTGAATTCCGATTACATGTTTGTTCAGTGGAGTTTTAAACTCAGGTTTCGATATATATTTTTAAAAAAAATGAATGTTACTTCACAATATACACGGTAATGACCGCCTATGTTATGCATTCGTATATAGTTGACAGGGGCAGTGGAACGAGGACAGTTAACTGATGAAGACGGGTTGCGATAACAACAAAAAAGATAGGGATAATAATCCGAATGTAAATAGTGTAAATAATAATGATTCCGCATCCTAGGAATTAATCTACGATAATATAAATTATTAGTTGAATATTAGTGTAATTATACTAAGTTTGTACGAATAAGACTGTTCAAAATTAGAATGAATATAAATATATGTGATTTCCGGTCGATTAATAGACCTAATGTTTAACAAAGAGAAATGTGAGTAAGTTAAATAATTCCCTTAACGGAATCTGATCATAATCTCATAGAGATGATTATATTAAATAGCTTTTATTTCTCGTATTTTTTTACTGGTTTACGGAGAAGTGGGTACTTTCTTTTAATATAAAATGTTACTAGCAATGTTACTAGTCCTGATCTGGCATCCTAGCTTCAGTCATTTTACCACGCTTTCCTTGTGTTTTTCCTATAAATACCTTCATGGTAATTGTTCAGGATATACTTTCTTCTATGGAAGTTGTTAATTCATTCCCCATCCAGCACAGAAATATCTCTATCTATAAAAGGCAGGATGTGTGTGTGTGTGTGTGTGTGTGTGTGTGTGTGTGTGTGTGTGAATGCACGGCCGAAATTTTCAACGGATTTGCACCAAAATTTACATGCACATGCTCCAAGTTAGCGGAAAGGCCAAGACCGACTTTGCATTTCCCAACTCCCATCGATAGTGGAAATAATCGATTTTTTCATGCTTCTACGGAAGATTTCATGTAGTTTGCAGCCATTTTCTAGTGCCCAGAATGAGAGCCTATAGCTGGCTGCCACGAATAGGCAGAAAGACTCTATTGGCTGGCGTGAGAGCCAACAGCTGACTGACACGAATGTTAACTAGCATGCTAGTATGCAAAAAAAAATCGATAGCTACATTCGTCACAAGTGGGAAAATTTAAATCTGCATGGCGATGCTAGATTGGTAACTAGGTCTCATCATTTTACAGTTGAATTAAAAAGATATAACCGTAACTGCCTTTCTTCTCTCGCACTTCTCGGCTGTGGAACACTCTTCCTAATTTTTGCTTTCCAGCCCACTCTGATCTTCAAAGATTTAAATGTGATGTCAATCATTATCTCTTGTGTTCTTGATTCCTCTTCTTTTATTGTTCTCGCTCCTTAATAATGTTTTTCTTTTTCTTATTCTTTCATGCTCAGTAACCTCCTGTGTCTTTTGACGTTCTCCCCCTCCTTGGAGGGATGTACGCGCATCATTTATCTCAGTTGCGTCTCTGTCATTGGACAGAGTGCGCTCAGAGGCTTCTCTGTGTAAGGACGGAGGGGCGACTGAGAAAATAATACTGAAGAGGTACCCACCTCTGGGGAACATCTGCCCGAGGCCGCGCCCTCCCATTGCACCAGAGGGAGGGATCGGTGCTCGCCCCGAGGCCAGCGCAACTGACGGTTGCAGGGGCTGAGGGGAATTTTTTATCCCTGCCCGGGTGTACGCGCTCGGGTCCCCACATTAACCGATCTTGTGTCGTTTCTAGTGGGGGAACGAGTAAATACCATAACCCCCTGTGTCTTAGCGGCTTTATTGCCCTGCTTGTGGGTGAAATGATCAAAAAAATTGTAACATAAGTAAGGATGAGATAATTAGCAAAATAGTTTGCTGTCTCACAATCACGTACATCAGTGATTTATATTCCAGGAAGGGAAATAAAAATTGAAAAGTTTTTAAAAATGGGTGAGACATTCAAAATCTCCTTAAATATAAATTCATGTTAGAGGAGTAAAAATATGACAGCGTGGAAAAAAGTTTTCATGTGACAAGGTTCGTTCATTAGGACGTAATCTGACCATTTTTACCTAAAATTCTTCTTGATATATAAAAATTTGCATATCGTTTTCCCATGAATTGATTAGTCAGACAAAAATAATAATAATAATAATAATAATAATAATAATAATCAAGCTAATCGGTAATTACAAAACGAATATTTGAAGCCATGTTTCTTTAATTGTTTTTATTTACAGACTAAACACAACCTCAAAAAATGTACAACACTTAAACATGAATTCTGTTGATATCTTGGTTTACTAATCCTTCGATGGCCATCTTAAGTGAATTACTGTAGGGAAGTGATGTTTTGCAGGCAGGCTACTTCAAACGGCTTCAGACATCGCATTTTAACGGGCTGGAAAAGAATCGGTAATCCGCTGGACTGAACCCCAAAAAGTATTTCTGACTTAATTGAGCGACTGCGAGCAATGGCCGAGGCTCAAACATTTTACTTTCAGGGGAGTTGACATTCAACCATAACAAAACACAATACCTCAGGATCTTGACTCATCACATACCTTGTTACCAAGCTTGAACACGAATATGAACATACTATTTCCATCGGAGGCCATGAAAACCGATCACCATAACCAACAACTGGTATTTAATGCCCAAGGTGTGCCTGTCATTGGCTGTACTGACCGTTTCAGCGATTTAAAACCTCGTCCGCCTTAAATATTTTTAGAAGATGTTTTAGCTGTTGACTTACGATTTTGATAACTCTTCTACAATGTTTCGACACTGTCATGTACTCTGTCAGGTGTTGTTTTCTGACTCTGATATACATTTTAAATAATAGTACTTCATCTATGACAAAAGAGCAGGTCCTTCTCATTCACTAAAACTGAAGGGCATTTACTGAAAGGGCCGCTGTGTAATTAAGAAAATTTGACAAAATTAATATCGACTAAAGGTAACAAATCAAATATAAACATATAAAAAATAAATATAACGATTATCTAATCTAGCAAGGACCTATATTTTTATGTTCAAAAACACATGCGTATACACACATACACGTTTACATATATTATGTGGGCTACTTTCACATCCGTATATACATGGATGTGTTTTTCCGAATTTTATATCATTAGACTCATTAGCAACTCCCTTTAACGCTTCTGAGAAGGCCTTTTCTCTTTCACTTACTTATAAAATATTTGTAATTAAATCTTATTCAAATTTATATGATTATTTTCTATTTTCTCGTCTGGAGTATGTGAAGAATCTTTTGCCCTTTATTTCTCTCGCTTTTCCGGCTGCAACATCATTTTTCCTTTCCTCTAAAGAGGAGGAGTAGCCAACGCCTCCACTCAACTGTCAAGCAAAACCAAGAAAAATCAGCAGTGGTTCTGTAACAGCCGTTTGTCCGTCGAGGAAGCGAAATTCAACGAAGGTAAAAAATCAAAATAAATATGAAAGGTGTGTATTTTTAACCGAAAATATATCTTAGTTTATATTTTCCTGTAGGAGGTGATGATGAATTTTAGTCAGAATCTGACAGCATTTTTACCCTCCCAACCTTCCCTTCTCTCTCTCTCTCTCTCTCTATATATATATATATATATATATATATATAGTTATTCACAGACAGACTGTTTCGCTCTATCATCAGTGACACTATACGTGAGATTGCTTCAAGCCGCGATCGAAACCCGACATATTTAGCATCAGTCGGTCAGTCGGTGACTCTCATCCTTAGGCTATCAGCACACGCAGTGGAGAAAGAAATTTTTTTTAAAGTATTATATATGCGATATAAGTATTCACGACTATTAATGTGCTTCATTCATACCGAGGAGCTTTTAGCGTTACCAGCGGCCGACAAATTACCGTTCTTTCAAAGTGCTCAAACTAAGCGCGGAGGCAGGAGTGTACATATATATATATATATAAGGTGTGGTGTATTTGTAGGATATAGTGCTCAATATCAGAGATAGAGCATATATAAATATAAAAGTGAACAATGAAGTCAACAATTAGAGGCGACAGACTGTTTCATACTGGATGCAATTGCCAGGCCGCGAATCTTCAATGTTCACTTATATATATATATATATATATATATTGATATAATATTTTCAATACTATTCACACACACACACACACACATATATATATATATATATATATATATATATATATTGACCACTAATATTATCAATATATATATATATATGTGTGTATATATATCTTGATAATAATAGTGGTCAATATATATATATATATATATATATATATAATATTAGTGGTCAATACATATATATAGTTTTAAAAATACACAAATGCATTTTATATATTTTCATTAACGAATCCTTTCAGCCACCAATTTTGACGGGAACAAGGCAATGAACAATTCATACAGTGGAAAAAGAAGAAAAAGTAATGGAGAATTGAGGAGATAAATTTTGTAAGAAGGATTAAAATAAATTTATTGTAATGTGATTGACGAATAAAATATTAGGGGAGCAGATGAAGTTCTCCTTATGTTTGCACATAGACTCTTGATGTAACTTAATATAGACCGCTTCCAGGAGATGTAAATGATGAGCAGGTCGGGCTCTGTGCAAGAATTGTTCACGTATTTGTATACACAGTCTGGGTTGTCAAATGTGCTGACCAATAACCGACTCATGCGCAGACTGGGTTACTCTCAAATAATGTCTCGAACCACTTAGTCTTATACTGGCAGGAACGTGCTAATTCGAGTTTCCAGTCGCTGACTGGTTCGTCCTAAGTATCCAGCTTCACACAGACATTTGAATTTATGTATGATAGAACTCTTTTGAAATTAGGACAAACCATCTTTGATAGAAGGTAACACTGAATTATTCCCCCAAAATGGCACGCAATCTGGCGGTAGAAAAACCTGATGTGCCAAAAGCCGACACCCTGCCAGCTAGTGTTTAACTTAAATAATCGCAAATAAACGGGACACAGGCTGAGACGAAACACTACCGTTTTTTTTTTAAGCGTTTAATCTACAGGGTGAATAAATCAACATGCGATGAATTAAGTTAGAGATCAGGTCGATCATACAAGAATTAGCGATAAAATAATTCCAGTTGGTGTATCGACCTGTGAATAGAGGCTTTCGATAAACATTGGTAATGGATAAACTTCCTTTGCGTTCAACCAGTACGTCCAAAAGATCGCAAAATACAGCCATTTTCCATCTCCATGGTAAACCTAAAAGAAATAGATGAAGAAAATTGAGTTGGTTATAAAAGTTGGAATCAAAATAGAAAAAATGTCATCTGCATAACGTAGATACATGTAGGGCTTACAATTTTCGAAGAACAGGTTTTCATAAAAATCCACAAAGCTGTTAGCTAATACAGGATCCGGGGAACTGCCCATGGAAAACGCATCCACTAGGACAGACATAGTATTGTTAAAGGTAAATTCAACCCCTAAATGCATAAACTCAAAAAACAACTTTCCGAGGTTAAGGCGCGACCGATCATGTCAGTGCTGATTTGTAAGGTATCCTGAAGAGGGACTTTAGTCTCTGTAAGAACGGTTGTAAGCGGGAACCAGGTTGTCTTTATAAGAAACGTCAGTGCAGATTTGTAAGATATCCTGAAGAGGATATTTGGGATACAAACTGACAATATCAAAAGATACAATGATCTTACCTTCTGAAGAAAAATAAATTTCTCTAATGAAACTAGAAAAAGCAAACTGAGTCAAAAATGCAATAAATTGAAGAAAGATAAAAAAAAATGTCTGAAGTAATTGAGCCAACCATTTGGCTAACTGATGTTGTACCGAATCTAACATCGATAAATAGGTTTAAGGAACAAATTGTATTTATACACTTTGGGTAATCCGTACACATGAGGATGCTGGGATCTTATATGTTTAATAGAATCATACACCATTTTTCGAAATTTTTATATACACTTGTTTAAAAAAAGTGAGCCCCATACGGTCGGCCTTGTTCACACTTAAGCTACGCTTAGAAAATCACATTCTATATGTAAAGGCTTCTGGCACAATCAAAGAAATGAACAATTCACACAGTGAAGTAAAGAAAAAAAAGTTATGATGTGTTGAGGAGGAAATTTTAACACAGATTAAAAATGAATTTATACACGCATGTTGCGGCTTTTTTTATATATATATATAAACCAGCCTATATATATATATATCCTATAATATATATAAGTTTTAATTAAACGGAATAAACTATTAAACAAAACATACTATTCGTAAAACAATGCTCAATACTGTGACATAACGACCAAACATAATTATTTATTGAAAAGAACAAATTTTTATAAAATCACTACAAAAATCGTAATTTTCTTTCAACATTTCTAGTGTCTTATCAAGTGATAGTGTTGAAGGTTCTGCATAAAGCACCATCTTGATGAGACACCAGAATTGTTGAAACAAAATGCATATTTTTGTTGATTTAATATGTTATAATTTTTAAATAAATGATTATATATATATATATATATATATATATATATATATATATATATATATGATAACTGGTTTTTTTATTAAAGCATTCTTTATATACAAGTATCTCCTTTAAATAATTCTTTTTAATTTCTTTAATAATAGTTTTAATCAGCCATCATAAACATATGTATATATATATACATATATATACACACACACACACATATATATATATATATATATATATATATATATATATATATATATATATATATATATATAGTTTAAAATTAAAGGTCAAATTAAGATTAAAAGATCCCTTGCAATTGACACACATGATGTTCAATAAAAAGACTTTCGTTGACCGTAGACTGTTAACCTTTGTCCCACAAATCTCCCGGAACATTCTGCTATCTGCTGATGATCTCATGAGTAACACTTGAAAATTGTCGACTGGATTCACTCTGTTTCAGTCTGTTTCACTACCACATCTACAGAATGCTTGTTAAAACTTTTTTAAATGGCTGGTTTTGTAATCCATAAAATATGTTACTAATTTCAGATTATCTAAGCAGCATGTCTTGTTATTTTGCCGTTGGTTCTCTTCACTTAGAATTCTACGTTGGTTGGCGTCACGTAAACTTCTAAGTTTGAAGCAAATGATAAAGTAGAGGGCAGTTATTCCAAAGGACGGCATTCATTGAGATTAAGAAATACTATAAAAGCCACCAAAGGAAACATCCCTCTAACATACATACACACACACACACACACACACACACACACACACACACACACACACACACACACATATATATATATATATATATATATATATAAACACCGATTAAAATTTTAAAATATTGTAAGATAAAAATAAAATAAAAAAAATAAAAAAACAAAAATAAAAAATGAATAAAAGTCCTAAAATAATTTTATAAAAATAAATAAATAAACAAATAAACGACTTCCTGAAAATAACCGACACCAATAGACTACCAACAATTTTTTTTTCCATATATAAATAACCGAGGAAAAAAAAGATAAAAAAAAATGTTAATTTTTCCATAATTTTGCTACAGAATTTCATCTAAAATCTTCATCAAGCAATTAATAAAAATGTGAATTTCTTTTCTTATTTTTTTGATGTTAAAAATTCTCTTTTTGTGTATTAGTGGGTCTTATTGACTCTTTTACCTATTGCATTGGCAGTTTAAATAATTCCCTTATCCATTCAAAATTATGGAAAAAAAATTCAAAATCCTTTTCTTCCAATCAACATTACAATCAAAAAATGTTTAGTCTGTCTGTTCTCTCTTTTTTAATATAATTCGGTTTTCTCTCATTGAAACTACTATCAAAGCTTAAATATATATATATAAATATATATATATATATATATATAATCGACCTTCAGGTGGTTTTAATTGTGTGCAATTTATTTCTCTAAAAATAAGTATTTTCCATGTGTGTGTGTACAGATAGTTCTGGCTGTATAACCGGTATTGAACTCTTATCTTTGGGTCCTTAAATGTATAGAAAAAATCAGGCGTGGCTGACCACATAATCCTGAGGAAAATAAAAGATAACCCACGTTCACTTTAAGAAATAGACAAAAAGTGCATCATTGCAATTTTGCTGTAAACTTAAGGAATCAGCACAAACCGTTATCTACCCGCAAATTCTTGCTCAAACCAAGCATAGAAATAAATGACAATAAGGGTCCTCAATATTGTATTTATTGCAATGCTTGGTAACAACCATCATTTTGCCTTGATTTGGAAAATATGCAATGATTCAGCAAAATTGGTGAAGCCCTGGTCCAAATGTAAAGACATTATTTAATAATACATTCATCTACAGATCTTTATATTTTACACATTAATTCATATGTGGGTTTCCACATTAAGCATTTCCAGCGACTGGACCGAAAGTATAGTTCAATACCTGGAGGAGGCGTCCTTTAAATTTTGTGAGTGCCTTAACAGATGAATAACTGAATAACTGCATCATTAGACATGGCACATGGAACTAGAACAGTCTAGTCTAGGATTGCAGAAATAAAACATTCAGTTCGTACATTTCCAATCACTAAGAAACCGGAGCATACAACGACTGACATTTAGTATAAATATGGCAACAAAATGAAGGCAATTTACGTAAACCTCATCTCACCAATCTGTTTCAGATAAGAAGGATCAGTACAAAAAAATCCGTGAAAATCCACCGATACAAATCTACAACTCATCCCACACTCATAATTCCAGAGATAAGTTATTTCTTCAAATTGTCATGAAGAAGACCAGAGAAGGATCCAAAATCACCTGGTCTCAAATCCTTCAGACATGAATTCGATGTAACAGCTCGCCAATTTCAAAATTAAATAGATTGAAAGATCAGAATGTGACACACAAGCTGCCTCTGAGGAATTAGTATTAAATAAGTTTAAGCCAAATCATCAGGCAGGTGCCATCGACATCACCAGAATGGAGGAGGTGGCCTTGAACTTCCCTCAGACTCAGGCAGGTGAACCGAGATGGATGGTAGGACAGACCTTGGAGAAGGTCGCCAGGTCAAACATCACGAAACTGAGAGGCTGGCGGAGATTCCCAAAAGAAAATATCATCATATCATCGGCTGACAAAGGCAGTGCAACTTCAGTGATGGACAAATCAGATTATGCAAGAAAACCCGAAGACCTCATAAGCAATGGTAGCTACTACAAAGTAAAAAAAAGGATTCTACAATGAAAACGGAACACAAACTGTGACAGAAACTAATCAAGAATCTCACCTAAGTCGTATAGGCATTTTTCGTAGCGTTACACGAAGCTAACTTACATATACGGTCTCCCTAACATTCACAAAGATGGTATTCCGCTCAGACCGATTGTTAGTTGCCAAGGCTCTGTGTGCTATCCTCTGAGTCGCTTCCTTGTATATATAATTGATCCATCGATCGGAAAGTCTCCTTCATATGTCCGAAACTGCACCCACTTCGTGGAAATAATCAAAGATGCTCCCATCCTATCCAACCAGATGGTGAGCTTGGACGTGGTGAGTTTGTTCACTACCTGAAGAAGGCTGGGGCGTACAACGGCCTAAACGTTGTGATAAATATGGCGACAGAGATGAGGACAATAGTCCGAATAATGTAAATAGTGTAAATAAATGATAAATTAAGGCATTTCCTCAATGGCATAGTATCCGTTGCAAAGTACATAATTTGAGATTATCTATCTATCTATCTATCTATCTATCTATCTATCTATCTATCTATCTGCCTCAGTCTCTTCATATCTATCTATCTATCTATTTGTCTCAGTCTCTTCATATCTATCTATCTATCTATCTATCTATCTATCTATCTGCCTCAGTCGCTTCATATCTATCTATCTATCTATCTATCTATCTATCTATCTATCTATCTATCTATCTGTCTATCTCAGTCTCTTCATATCTGTCTATCTATCTGGCTTAGTCTGTTCATATCTATCTATCTATCACTTTACGTTTCCAGGTACGTATGTATTTACGTATGTTTGTATGCGAATAAATTATATTTAAACAGCAAGTGTCCGTCTAAGTTTAATTAAGAAGAACCAAAAAGTTTTCCAATTTTAGAACTAATTACTGTATTGTATTATCCACAGTGGTGACCCAAATACACAACACATTAATAGAAAATTGGAAAAATACAATGAAAAAATTAGACAGACAGACCCAGTCAGTTCTTTTTAATCAAACTTTTATGTATGTATGTGTTCATCCTTATATCCTATATATATATATATATATATATATATATATATATATATATATATATATATATATAAAAAGAAAGGACAGTAAAATAAAATCCGGTGTTCTTATAGATATTTTTATTTTTTACAAAATAGTGCTCAATGTAAATTTACAGAGCATTAATATATATATATATATATATATATATATATATATATATATATATATATATATATATGCGTGTGTGCGTGTGTGCGTGTGTGTGTGTAACAATGCACGGTGTTTATGTTGTGTTGCGTGATTTGTCAATATGAATGATTTTATCGTGTTTTACAGATAATAAAAAAATTCATACCACTCAATTTAAATTCAGTTTTAAATATAAAATACATATTTTACTTATTGTAAATTTAAAATTTAAACTGTTAACTTGAAATTAAATTTAAAATAAAAGTTTCAACAGGAATGTTTATTTTAAAATTTAAATTCAGTGGAATTATCTTTTTTATTATCTGTAAAAACGTTAAAATCATTCATATTGACAAATCTCGCAACACAACATAAAAAAATAAAACATACTTTCCCGAAATTTTATATGAAGAAGGTTAGCTTATTTCATTTTTAAATAATCTGATTTGAAAGAAATATTACTTTAAGTCTAAAATTGTTGCAGAAATGGATTTTTAACAGGGAGGTGGGAGTTTTTTTTGAGATGCCGGCTTGATCGATAGACATATGTTTTGGATTTTTTTCTACTAAGCTCATACTGGTAACAATTGGTTGAAGAATATAACCTGAACAATTTTTTATACAACTTTTTTAACTACTTAGTAATCTTAAAAATTTAAGAATATATTCGAAAGAACCTAATTTAAAAAAAAAAAATTAATTTCATTGGCTTTATTGTTCATTTAGCCTTACACTAGCATCCGGACTATATTTCTGCTGAGACTCTCCGTGGTAGCAAATAATTGAGCTGCGCTGCCTACAATTTAAAACGCGAAGTAAATGATACGAAGTTTTACTTTGAAAAGCTAAGAGTTCAAACAATAGAAGACAGCACTCACTGACTTAGTGTCTCGTTCCAGCGTTTTTTTTTATTCCAGTAAAGTACAATTGCTCATTTTCGGATTGATTTTGAT
Organism: Acanthosepion pharaonis; assembly: GCA_903632075.3. NCBI lineage: Eukaryota > Metazoa > Mollusca > Cephalopoda > Sepiida > Sepiidae > Acanthosepion > Acanthosepion pharaonis. The sequence goes on along the minus strand of CAHIKZ030004566.1, from coordinate 3,288,394 downwards.
CTCGTTTGGCTAAACTTGAATCAGCTGTCGGACTGAAATGAAAATGCACTTTGACTTAGATTTTAGCAGCAAGGCAACAAAAGTTCAACACCTATTGCTCTGTTTGATTTACGATATAATAACTGACAAATTTTATTCGTTGGCCGTTCTGACAAACTGAAACCAGACAACTTATTTTATTTTGCAACCATACACAAAGTAAATTGTTTTGTATATTTTACAAAGACGGTTGTTGAGAAAATCTTAGAAAATTACTAACAAATTTTAAATTTATTATCGTTACCGCTCTTCGTGTATAGACATCCGTATTTTATAAAAATCGATAGATCGATAAACAGATAAAATAAATTTTAAAATATTTTCAAAATATTAAGGGCCGTTGAATTGTGAGATTTACTGTTCATGATTAGTAAAGTCTTAATTTAATAAGAATATCAGTTATCCTCCACGAATTAATACAGAATTTTAAATGATTTACAAGTTTATAAATTATTCTAATGAAAACAAGTGAAAACATGTTTTGGAAAAAAATCATTATTAACCAAAAAAAGTCTTCAGGTTCATAAGATATTTCATACATACAAGCAATTAAAAGTTTTTCTAATTAAATAATGTCTTTTTATAGTATTTTTTATTTTACGGCTTAGAGCAATTTTCACTAATTGGGAGTCCTTTTTGACCAAATAAATTGCCAGATTTGAATTCTCCGAGACCTTGCCCTACATATAAAAATTAAGCCCTACAAAAAAAAAAAAAAAAAAAATCTCAAAATTCCATAAACTTAAATAGCATGAAGTTAACAGATGTAAAAAAATAAATATTTTTAAAAAGACTTTCTCAAAAAGAATCATTTAAAAGACAAATGCATTCACTTACATAATACGTTCTGGGAGTTTCATTAAAATCCAACAATTACCTGATTTTTGAAAGAATTTCCTAATCAGTGTGTTTTGCATCGCAAGAAGACGCCTAAACAATTACCTAGCTATCGCTGTACGTATCAGACCAAGTTATAGGAAAGTGTGTTACAAATAATTTCCAAAGCGGTCGATGAAGTGTTAGTATTAGAAAGATTACATCTGAAGCATTCGGTCAGTTCAGAATATATGAAACTAGTTTATTGAAACCCATTCTAAATGATTCATTTAGCCTTACAATAGCATTCGGACTATATTTCTGCTGAGACTCTCCGTGGTACCAAATAATTGAGCTGCGCTGTCTACAAGTTAAAACGCGAAGTAAATGATACGAAGCTTTACTTTGAAAAGCTAAGAGTTCAAACGATAAAAGACAGCACTCAGCGACTTAGTGTCTCGTTTCAGCGTTCTTTTTTGATTCCAGTAAAGTACAATTGCTCATTTTCGGATTGATTTTGATCTCGTTTGGCTAAACTTGAATCAGCTGTCGGACTGAAATGAAAATGCACTTTGACTTAGATTTTAGAAGCAAGGCAACAAATGTTCAACATCAATTGCTTTGGTTGCTTTACGATATAATAACTGACAAATGTTATTCGTTGGCCGTTCTGACAAACTGAAACCAGACAACTTATTTTATTTTGCAACCATACACAAAGTAAATTGTTTTGTATATTTTAATATGGCCGTTTTTTTTTTGTTGTTTTTTTTTTTTTTTTTAAGGGCAAGTTTGAGAGTTCCTGGTACAATGTAACTGGGTACTAACTGTTCTGGTGAAAATGGTGGCTATACACACTGCAGGATTCTGTCAAAAGACGGATAAACTTTCTTTTGGGATCAACGGCTAACTAATATAATTGTGTATACTGGGCTCCATAGCTATAGATGCAGACAGCGTGTTTATGAAACGGTATCACTGGTCGAATGGTGACCGGGACTGAAATCAACGGAGAGGAAGGAGAGTTGCCATGTGACCAACTTGAAAGCTATCGGCTGTGGTTTGAGCTGAAAAGAGAAGGTTCTTTATGCCCAAGACCCGCTGGATATGATTCATTAATCTTTCAACTCAGGTATGATGATGGATTCGTCCGGGAATGGTCAGATTTAAAGTCAATCAAGTTTGAAACAAAGAAATATGTGCTGAATTGACATGCCATATGTAACCATTTCTATGGCAGTTTATGCTCGACAACAGGTCAAGATTTAGTTCTACAAATAGATGCTGACAATACTATGGACTGAACACAACACAACGAATAAATTTAAATAAAATATGAAATAGAAGTACTTCTTCTATGGTCCATGTCCCTTCAGGTCGTTGGCGATCATGACTCTTCAAAATTTCCTGTATTTTGTAGCTCGTAAAAATATTGTCTTTTATTGTCTCTCCTAGACCCTGTTCTCGTATTCATTTACGTAACGTTTCTAGGTAGATTATGAGTCGTTTTCTTCTGTCCCTCTTGCCTTCAGTTTGTTCCGTGAGTATCAAGTATTTCAAGATCTTTTTCTTAATTAGGAACCCGAGGAAATTCAAGTGTATCTTCCTGATTTTAAATATAAGCATCCTTTTTGTTTCCCTTGTCTCTGAAACTTCTTCATCGTTTATATGCTCGGATTATGAGATTCTTAGCATCTTTTTGTTGCTTCAAGTCTCTTCTTCATCTGTGAGAAAATATTCACCGCCATGGTGGATGGGCGATATCATGTAAGAGTTCAATGCTCTTTTCTTTCTTTCTCCCGAGATTTTCCTGCTTCTTAATTCTTTGATTAACTTTTAAAAGGCATATTTCACTATCCCAATGCGCATTCATTGTCACATTTTCTCCACTGTTAAAACATTTTCCAGGTATGGAAATGGTTGTACTTGTTAGATTTCGTGATCTCCAGTGTGTAATTTGTATGTTGGGCTGTTTCTTTTGCTAACAACCATGTTGTCTGTCTCCTTGCAGTTGATGTTTAGCCCTTTCTTATCGCTTTCCTTCACTAACTTCTGAAGGCATTATTGTAGTTTCCTTTCTGTGCCTGCTATCAACTCTGTGTCATCAGCTTATCTTACATTGGTAAAATTATGGCCGCCAATAATGAATCGTGGTAGGACGTCTAGAATCACCTCACTGTATAGGTTGAATAAGTCAGGTGAGAATTCACATCGTTGTCCTCTACCCCTTTGTATTTTTATATATTTGCTGGATTCATTTGCTTTCCGTATGCTGGTCAGTTGCTGCCTGTAGAGGTTCTGGATTATTCTAATAGTTTTCCCAAATATGTCAATGCTACTTAGTAGTCACAAAAGTTCAAGTACTTATATTTTATGAGGAAAGAGGGTTAGGAAAGTATAACACACATATAATTATATATTCACACTTCTCAGTCTTTTGAGTAGGTGTAGAAATTTATCCCTGGTTTCCTGCTTAGGATTGGGTTTCCGGTTCCTCTTAAAGGTTTCTGATTTTCTTTCGCTCTTAGTAACCCCCTGGGACTTAGTGACATTATCAACTTGCTTAGAGTGAATTGAAATTAATCTTTACTTATTTCATTCATATTTTCCTTTTACATTTTGGTGGGAAATAGAATAAAAAAATAGTCTAAAATTGAAGTCTGCCTGTAATAGATACATCTAACATAATGGATTCCGTTCGTGAATAAAAAGGAAGGCAAGAATCAATCAAATTTTAGAGTAACAAAGGACATCAATTTGTGGAAATCTATGATCGCCTACGTCCCGAGGAAACATCTTTTTACAACAATGGCCTTCACCCTGTCCACTCAAGGTAGAGAGTTACAAATTAAGAGACAGAATTTATGCGGATATAAGGGGGTGACGACGGTTTACTCTAGACAAGAAGAGGTTAGTGAACGGAGAAGCTTCGTCTTGGGAGTCGGTTCCACAAAACAGGGACTTGTGGGAAGGACCTGTTCGAGTGGAATATAAGTGGGTCTTAGCAGTCAAGGTCCGAACACTTTTCCCAGAAATAGCGATAGAGTAGCGACAGACTTGAAACTTTACGTCTCTGAGAAAAGGGGTTGTATGGTGGAAAAAAAATAATTACCCACAAGGACACGCAAACCTCTTTGGAGTCTATCGAGATTGGAATGTGAAAACCTGACATATAAAAGAAGAAAGCAAGAGCAGTATTTGTAGATGGATAGTAAAAATCAGTATTTATAACAATAACAGTCTGGAGAATGTAAGAATTAAATTTGAAAGGATTCTTACTGAAACGTACTAATTATGTTATGTAGGCCTTTCATTAGCGTCTTTTTTAAGGCTCTGAACAAAATCAAATCACCAAATAATAAGTAAATTAAATCTTCATTTTATGCAGTACATGGTGTTCACCAGGTTTATGACAACAAATCTTCTTCAGATGACGATCTCATGTAATGTTACTCGACATACAGCATATTCTAACATTATAATCTATTAAATCTTCATATTGCAAAAGAAATAATAAAAGGGAAATAACTCATAAGTAAAGTGGTAAAAGAAAGAGAAAAGAAATGATATATAATTGAAAGCATGCAAGACAGCAGAAGAGGTGGGCTCTGAATCAAGTAAAGAAGTTTAGATATCTGGGAAGCGTAGTAAAAATGACGGAAAATAAGACTGCGTTATCAGACGGCGCATTTGAATAGGGATGGATGGAAAAATAGATCTTTAGTAACGAATTACTGAACTCGATTATCGTCAAGTATATCCATTCAACTGTTTAGCTTCACCTAAATTTCAAGTTAAGATTTCCTCTCGCAATAAATGAATAGTATTTCAGAGTTAACTTAGACGAATAACTTCTTCGCATCCTTTATTTCATCGTAGCTCTCCTCCTTGCCATATTGGTACCAACATGGAAAAATGAAGTACGGTAATACATTTCATTGTTCGTGCGAGTGATAACATCAACTGGATTTTACACCCTTGTGCAAGTTAACTCAAACAAAACGAATAATTACTTTACTATTTACATCTTTTTCATATTTTCCCAATAAAAATATGACTCATTGCACATGTTCGTACTTAGAATGTCCATTCCATGAAGTCATTCCTTGCAGATTGGCCACAAATTCTCGATTGGATTAAAATCAGTAGCGTTTCCGGGCCAGTCTATAGTACTTTGATATGCTCACTGGTAAGGCTTGCCAAAAGGTTCGTCCTGCGTTACAATTTTCATAAGGTTCCTTAGAGTAACGTCCAACGAAGACAATGGCCGCAGGGCAACTAACCAACAGTGGAGACAATAGTGTCTGTGCGTGATGAAAATATGATGCAATCACGGATGACGCAAATATTTTTCAAAGTCAAACAAATTTCATCATACACCCCGAAAATAGATTTATATTTGCGCAAGTGTGTAATTGCAAGCTTGCAATACAGCATAAGAAGTGGGCTCTGAATTGCAGATATCAAAATCAAGTACATAAGTTTAGATATCTTGGAAGCGTATTAAAAGATGTCGAAAAATATAGCAGCCTCATCAGGCGGCGCATTTGAATAAGGACGTATGAAAAAATAGATGTTTAGTAACGAATTACAGAGATCGATTTTCGTCAACTATATCCAATCAACTCCTGAGCCTCGCCTAAAGCACACGTACCACATGTGGCACGCCAAGAAATTTCCAATGGCACGCAGACGCAAATGACATCACGAATTCCGGACCAATAACTACCACAACACAAAGAAAATATTTAGCTGTTTCAATTTTAACATATACTAAAGTATATATACTATATATTGTTATATAAAATATATTGTAAAACAAGTATATTGGCCTTGACTTGTATAGGAATACGTATGCTGATGGCACACTGAATGATTTTAAAACCCTAACTCGACAGATAGATAGCAGAAGGTTGCCGTCCCCTGGACTATAGGGTACTTGGATGAAACGTTATTTAATATCTATAATAATCTCGTTTCTGAATGGATATTTTTATATCAGTAAATCGGACGTGCTGAAAAAAACGAATCTAAATGCATTCGTGAAGAACATATATATATATATATATATATATATATATATATATATATATATATATATTTAGAGTATAAATATGCAATTTGATCTTTCATTGTATTTAACAGGGCGTATTTTCTACGAGCTAGGATCACTAATTTAGTTTTAATTTTTATTTATTTTAATTTCAATCCAATTTAATTAAAAGCTGTTTTTTATCTTTTCAAAATTCTCATGATGTCTTTTACATCGTGAACATAGACGTGAAACAACCACGGTCTTGCCTCCCTGCAGTAGGCGGTGGAGGGGGGTGAAGCAGCATTTTCTGTGATTCTAATGTAGAGACGACCCAAAAGAAAATTAAGCAATTTTTTCAGTTTGTTACCGTGAAGCAACATAGGATTATTTGACCATTCTTATTCGAGGATATCTGTCTACTAGGGCGGCTTGTCAATATCTATTGGAGAGACGATTGCTCAGGCGCATTTGTATTTACTCAACACCCACAGAACCCACCTGTTTATACTGGAGCTATGGTGAGTCGATCTTTGTTACAGCTCTGGGAAATAGCGTGTTATCTAGCGTAATAAACAATATGAACAAGTCCAGCACTCGGTCACGATGATGAGAGCTATCGACGGCCCAATTTTACCCCATGTTACTCACACACGTGGTATGGTTTTCAGGCACTTTGCCGCTGGGATCGACCCCATCGATTCCAATAACCTCAGGAAGTCTCCTTCCTGACAAATCGAACATGGTCAGATTCGAAACCGGGTCCCATGGTGAGAATGCGGACGTTCTAACCACTCACTCGGTCACGTGTCCATTTTAAACATAGGTAACATCGTATTAAATCTCTTTCCTAGAGCCATATTGTTTGGGTTTCTGGTAACTGCAAGAGAAACATTTTGATATCATAAAAATAGATAGAGCGCCGTGATTATAAATAATAATGCAAATAAATTCAGGGGTTTCAGATTGAAGACAAGAGGGACAGAGGAAAAACACGGCGTAAGATACTTACCTTCCGTAAATTGATGGCGGAACAATGTTTTGATGAGGAGACAAAAGGATAAAATTTATTAAGAGCTTCAAAGGACAGAAAACTGCCGTGATCGCCTAAAGAGAAATGGCACATGATATGTTGAATTTTGTTATTACCTTAACGTTATGCTGACAGTCTTTTGCGACTTTGCGAATATATTTATATATATATATATATATATAAATATATATATATATATATATATATAAATCAAAAATAACTACGATCTCTTTTATATATATATATTTATATATATAAATATAGCACTATCTTAAGACTTTATCCCTAAATATTTCTTAATATATATATTTCTATATATATATATATATATATATATATATATATACTAATAAGCCTCCAGACGACTTTTGGATGGTTCCTTGTTCAAGTTATTGAATGCTGCCATAATCCGTACGCTAGGTTATTTTTTGGGTGTTACAAAGAGTTTTCTTGGTCCCTCAAGGAGTTTTCTTGGTCCCTCAAGGAGTTTTCTTGGTCCCTCGTTCAGTTGCACCCCACATATAAGTGGATTGTAGTCGGGGGTTTGGTGGCAAGATGTAAAATTGTGATTTGGTCGCAGAAATTGGTTGAGGGAAATGATGGGGGTCTTCTGTTTGCTTGGCATGGTGCAGAGTCCTGTTCCCATACATATTGTCTTCCAGCGGTCACCGTTTGGACCCAGGGCAGCATTACCTCCTCAAGGCACTTGATGTAGGCCTCCGTATTGAGTCTAAGTACCTCACCAACAAATTCAACTGAACGATCAGAGCACCTTCGTAATCACCATTAGATTCATCCAACTCTTTCCGAATCTTCTGCACTGTCCTCAGATTGACATCCTAACACACTGAAATGTTAGTATTGGAGCTTGGGGCGCGAATGCCAAGCAGTACAACATGCCGTTTCGAAATGTCTGGCCAAGTAAATTGCATCATGTTGCACTAACCCTACTATACTGGGCAGTCGACAAAATCAAAACGGCGATAATTTATTCATCGCACCCTGTACATTTTTTTAAATTTTTTTTTTAAGCGTTTCACCCCAAGCAAGGCAGGAAGCCACTAGGGACGCAAGGGTTACAGAAAATTTGGAGCAAGATCCGATGGGAGTGATGAAGAAAGGATGAGAAGAATGGTACTGGATGAATCAAGGCAACTGGAGATGTCGATTGACATTACATTTGAATAACTGGAGATTATAGCTCTCAGGGGAAACTGGAATAGGGAGGAGTTCCACAGGCGAGAGGTGAGACATGAAGCTATTGAAGTGGAAGAGACGGCTACATTTTGGAGTTTCGACAGTGAAGGGGGTGAGAGCGGGATGCCAGCCTCAGAGAGGGCGCTTGAACTCATGAAGTCTGGGAACCAGCGAATGCAGCTCCTCAGAACAATTGCCATGAAAGTATTTGTAAAACATACAGAGAGGCGACAGCGCGTCTGGAGAAAGCGACTATGAACGAAATGCCAGATCAGGAGCCAATTATGTTGCATATCCGCCTCTGGAGCTTATCAAAAATTCCGGAAGGCAAACAGAAGGGCAACAATACTCCATGCAAGGGCGAATTGTTGATTTGTAGATCTGGAGGATCGATTCCGGGGAGAAAAATTTCCTGGCGCGGCACAGGGAATCGTAAAGTATTAACCACTTCTAAAATGGCGACGTTCTAGAAATGAGGAAGGCTGGAATAAAATAGAAGTGAATGGAAGAGACAGATGATAATAGACAGCGAAAGTATTTCTAGATAATCTAGATAAATAAAACATACTCTACAAACAATTCAATGCTTTAAACATATTCACTGTTTTACAACTAAAAAGTAGATTGGTTCGCCGACGTCCGGTTCACACTCCTCTCTGGTCTTAGGAATAAAGATTTATCCTTTAAATTTTTTTGTCTTAAACTAGAGGTTTCCGGTTTCTGCTAAAATATTTTCATTCTCTTTCACTCCCAGTTGCCACTTATTTCTTACTAGCAGTAGAGGCCCGGCGTTGCCCGGGATGTAACAGTAAAGATAGATCAAGTATCGACCATCATAAAGACTGAAAAATAAAATTGACAAAGATTATTGTTTTCAATTTGACGGAGACGCATGTCTTAATTAGTTTTTAATTGTTTTTTTATTTTGGTTTTTCTTTTTTTTTTTACAATTTGCTCAAACCAAACTCAAACAAAAACATTGTTTTCAATCGTTATGAGTCTATCGATTGAATAGAATTTTATTATAAACAATTGTCTTGTAAATGGAATTTTTAAGTTCTGAATGTAAACATAAAAAGAAAAAATGTGCAAGAGAATAAGAAACACTACCAAAAAAAAAAATGAAGTTTTGTTGAAATCAGTTGAAAAATGTAGGAAATCCGATCCCATATATAACGAACACAGACACACACACAAAACAACCTGGGTTTTATAATAAGTATAACTCGATATGAGTTGTCCCCTTTCATTCAGCGATGCCTCTTAATCGTGTTTTCAAATTGATTTCGTTAAAAAAAATTGTGTTTTTCCAATTTTTGGCGCTGTCAGAACCACCACAAGGTAATTTTACGTAGTCCTGTGAAGTTTTGTTGAAATCAGTTGAAAAATGTAGGAAACACAATCCCATATATAAACGTACACACACACACACACACACACACACACACACACACACACAATCTGCGTTTTATAATAAGTAAGATTGGCATTATCGCCTAGCTTGGGGTGAACTGATAACGAAGAAAATAAACAATTTAAAATGCATGCTGTGAACGTTTATCGATAGACTTTTTTTCATTTATTAATATATCAGCAGAAAATATTAGAGTGTTGTCATTGTCTTTTAGAATCCTCATAAAGACGCAGATAACGAGTGAAGACAAAACATAATCTATTGTTCGATCTTCATTTCTCTTTCGTTGTTCGACGAAATCAACGATGGCGTTTACCAGACGAACGTCAGATCGAATATAAGTTAGCGAGAAATCGTAAATATATGGCAATTAGAATAAGCATCAATCCACGATGAAAATCCAATCAAAGTGATAACATTGTAACTATAAAATCGAATCGAAGCGATGACCTCGTAATTTTGGACCCTTTCAGTCTCATTAGACAAACTAATTAAATAAAAAGTAGCTTATGGCCAATGTTATCGATCGCCTTTATCTATTTTCGGAGCTGAAAGTTTTTCCCGCCAAAATCTGACGAAACTATATCTTTGTGTTTTAAAAGAATCTAGACTTTCTTTGTTTTAATAAGTTTTATCTTGAAACACCAAATTTATTTAGTTCAATGGTTTCAGTAACGGGATTCTTGCCTTTCAGTTAGCAGAAAGTAGCTACAAGTCACGTGTCTCTTTTAAAATCTTTATTCCCAATCCGACAATATTTAACAACAATAAAATATTCTTACAAAAAGTCTATAACTCTGAACCAGAAACTGATTAATCATTATTATTCTTAATTTTGGTAACCATATTAATATTTTATATAAGAATATTCTAACAAAATGCGATCTTTTTTACGTCAAGAAGTGGGAAGAAGTAATCACTTGTACGGAAATGAGTAGGTGACACGCCGGAATAATCCTGGGCATGACCAGAAACTACATCCGCCAGCAAGGCCTCTGATCGTGAGGTTTTGAGGATCGTAGAAACACCTCTTAATTGCTTGTGTTCTGACGTAAAAACTGATTGGGGTGAGGTGGGCATTGCTGCTTACCAATGCAGGTGCGATGCGCACTCACATCAGATACAATTCGAGCAGCGGCAAACAAGCATGGCGGTTTCGAAGCAGCTTCTTCCAGGTTGTTTAATTTATGACTGTGAGATGGGCTTCTTCGTTGCCGCATCAAGCCACCGTATATGTTGAGATTTATGAGTGAACGTACTGCTAAGCTTTGATTCTAGAACTTCAGGTTGGGAGATCTGTCCATTTGTGATAGACACCGCAGTGGTCAGCCAATGGTACCGGATGATGAGGCCATGAACGCGGCCATAGAGAAAGACAATAGCCAGATAAGGGGTGATCTTGACGGATCCTTGTAGCGTTCTGATGAAACAGACAGACTTCACCTGCAAGGCATATGGAAGTTGATCAAATGGATGCCCCACACATTGTCGGAAGACAAAAAGCAACAACGTGTGAAAGCCTCTGTTTTTCAGCAACCTAATCATATTTTTTTGGGTTCTTTTCCGTGACGAAATGTGGGTCTGGAATGACATTCACAGTCAGCCTAGACATAGTTATCTCTAGAACCTGTGCCTCACACCATAAGACCGACGTGTTCTGTGCCAAACCGATAATCCGTACCTATACACGCTGCAGTTGGAAAGTGTGCAACAGGCACTGAAGTACAAGGAGCCAGCCTCGGTTAATCTCAAGAGTGTACTGTTCCTCTATAACAATGCCAGACCTCATGTGCCGTATGTGCCGAGACATACCAGACGGCGACTTGGCTGGGAGACAATGTGTCATCCACGTTATTCCCCAGGCCTTGCGCAACAGATTGCGACCTGTTCAGTTAACTGGAAATTTCGTGGGAAATCCTTCACAAATGAGGCATATACTCGTGGGGGTGGAGGAAAATATTTGCATAAATAAATTTTTAATTTATTGTTTTTCCAAGTAATGAATACACATAAAGGGTGTTTCATTAAGACAGATTATATATTAGGGTGTTTTAACAAGTCAGCAGTAAATAAATCAGTATTATTGTTGAAAAAATATTTATTTCTCTATTTGATCATGTTACTTACGTTATGGCATTTATGTGTGAAAAATAATATCGCCCAAATGTCCGCCAAATCTGAAAGAAAAAAAACAAATAATCATTAGACGTTTAAACATAATTCACATTAAAATCGTTCCAAGTTATTAACTGTACACAGACTTTATTTTAAAGGTAAAAATTCAACATACTTTTTAGATTAATACTTTCTTGAAAACACATGATAGTAGCAAGGTGACATTAGAATTGTTATACTATATCAAGGTAGAGGGTAACTAAATAAAGTTGTATGAGCGGAGAAGCTCGTGCCGTGGCTCTTGATATCTCCAAAGAATTTGATAGGGTTTGGCATGCCGGCCTTCTTCGCAAGCTTCAGGGTTATGGAATTACAGGTCGATTGTTCGACTTAATGCAATCATCCCTGTCGAACCGTACATTGAAGATCGTTCTCAACTCTCCAGCTCCTATCCCACGAAAGCAGATGTCCCCCAAGGCTCTATCTTAGTCCATACTCTGCACCTTATCTTCATTATCGATCTCCCTGATGTCATAGGTTCCCAAGTAGGCGCACGACACTACTATTTACTCCTGCCTCAAAAATCTAGTGTCGCCGACAAAACTAACCTGGCCGTTTGTCTTGACAAGGACATCCAATCGTTTGTGGACTGTGGCAGGAACTGGCTGGTTAACTTTAATGTCTCAAAAATAAAACTGCTCTCTATTACTCACCAGAAAGAACCATCACTGCCTCCCATTAGAATGTCTGACGCACAACTCCACGAGAGCACCTCTTTGCCACTGCTCGGCTTCACATTGTCCGCTGACCTGAGATGGAACGAATACATTGAGTCCATAGCTTCGTCTACCGCTAAGAAGGTTGGCTCCCTGTGCCGCGCCAGAAGATTTTTCGCGTCGGAGTCGATCCTTCAAATGTACAAATCAACCATTCGCCCTTGCATGGAGTATTTCTGCCATATATGGTCTGGAGCCGCTTCTAATTATCTCAAGAGCCTTGATAAATTCCAAAGACGGATATGCAATGTAATTGGCCCTGATCTGGCATTTCGTCTGCAGCCGCTCTCTCACAGACGTGCGGTTGCCTCCCTCTGTACGTCTTACAAGTACTTTCACGGTAACTGCTCCGATGAGCTGCTTTCGCTGGTTCCCAGACTTCATGAATTTAAGCGCTCACCTAGGCTGGCATATTACACTCACCCTTTCACTGTAGAAACTGTTAAATGTAGTCGTCTTTTCTACTCCAATAGCTTCATGTCTCACACTTCTCACCTGTGGAACGCCCTCCCCTTTTCCTGTTTCCCTGATAGCTATAATCTCCAACTATTCAAATGTAACGTCAATCGACTTCTCAAGATGCCTCGATCTATTCCTTAACCTTCTCTTCATCATTTTCTCTATCACTCCTCTTTGTTATCGCTCCAATTCTGAAACCCCTTGCGTGCTAGTGGCTTCCCGCCTTGCTTGTGGTTGAATGCTTAAAAAAAACGTAAGAAGAGTGCAGATTAGAAAGATATGTAGGGTATAGTGTAGGGGAAAACAAATATTCGTACACATACAAATATCCAATTTATTGTATTTCCAACTAAGGAATAAACATACTTTCCTGTCTGGATTTTTAGGTTAAAAATAACGATCTTATAACATTATTGGAACATTCTAGAATATTCCACTTGAATAATCTAAAGTATTAAAGCAGTTTAAAAGTTTGAAAATCTGAAATTTGCATTGTACGTATACTTTTTTCACCGACTAAAACCGATAAATAGGATTTATTTCTATTAAATGAAATTTTGTTGCTGTTTTCTATCTATATTTAGTTATTATGCATCTCTCTACAGTTAATGATATGAAAAGTATGTTTATTCATTAGTTGTAAATTTAAAAAGAATGTTGATCTTTTTACTTTTAAAAAGGGGGAAGAATACGTTAAACAAAGTTTAGCATTATACTTCATGAGAATTAACAAGAATGGTTAAATTTAAATGGAAATATGTTATTCTTACACACACACACACACACACATACATACATACATACATACATACATACACATACACAAACGGGCATGTTTTGTTAAAATCCAGGCAAGTGACTCATGGCGCCTTCTCCAACTCGCGTACTCAACTGACGTAAGTGGAAGACTATACTGGAACCATTGTTAAGTTAGATGCTAAGAAAGTTGGCTCACTGTCTCGTACGAGACAATTTTTCTCTCCAGAATCTATCTTACATATCTATAAGTTTACCATTCTTCCATGCTTAGAATATTGCTGCCACATATGGCCTGGTGCTCCTGCTATTTACCTTGAGCTTCTTGTTAAGATCCAAAGAGTAATCTGCAATATTATTGGTGCCAATCACGCGGCCTGGTTCAGTCATTTTCCACTTGTTTAAGTTTACGGCTCTGTGTCTTTTCGATAAAAAATAAGGCATGGTAATTGTTGGGATGAGTTCTTCGCTATAGTACCTAGACATTTAGAATTTAAGCGAAGTGCTAGACTGACGTCAAAATCGCATCAATTTATGATTATGCTGGCTAGCTGTAGCCGTAAGTTCTATGCTAACAGTTTCATTTCTTGTATTTCTCGCTTAAGGCTACATACTTTCCAGCCATGTTTAATCTTTAAAAATTTAAATGCTATGTTAATCTCTATCTATTCTCTTTCCTGATTACTATTTTCTCTTACCCTCTATTACTAATGTTTCTGTTCCCTATTCTTCCACACCCTGTAACCCCTTGTGTCTTAGTAGGGTTGCATGAGCAGATACCGATTAAAAAAAAAAAACCTAAGAAGTAGTACTAGCATTAAATTGGGACATTCCGACGCGATCTTAATATGTATTTAATGCAAAAGACCAAGTTTAATGAGAGCTTTACTCCTTGCTAAAGTAGATTAAAATGTTCAAGATATACGACTTGCACTTAGATTGTGGTGTAAAACTCACGTTTGATATTAATCAACCAATTTTTGTATATTATCATGTGTAAAAATTATTGCGTTGTTTCGTATCTGGTGTTCGGGTATCCTTTCTATTTAACAGTAAAACCGACACAAACATTCTGGCGAAGTCCGAGGCAATTATTTTTTTTAAAAGCATTTGAAAGTTACTTAAAAGGCAAGTCGTTGAAGAATAGAGTATCCCATCTCTATATTGCTGTAAACCCTTTCAAAGAGTGCTATGCTGGAGAGAAAGACACGCCCAAATACTTGCACAAAAATACACATTCAAGTGTCTGTATTTAGGTTATTGATCGGCCTGTTACGCTTCCTGAAGGCAGTGAGGATTTAAGGGCCCATTTCCTTCTTTCACTTAATCGGAAGAATAGCAGTGTAGTCGGATGGCTCATATCAGCAAGATAATCCAACACTAAAGATATACTCTTGTCTTAATGAACTGTAATTATCTGACAATATCTCTGGTTTCCAAGGCTTTTATGCATTTTCCTTTTTATTAAGCCAACGTTGCCCATCTGCCATCATCTTTACCTTGGCGAGTTTTTAGCTGTTAATGCTTTTTGTGCGAGCAAGAACTACGCTCGACGCCATTTTCGATCTGATTGTAGAAGCCAGCGGGCTTGAGAATGCTCTGATTGCATTATCTTCAGCAGAATTCCGAAAAGGCATCGTTACAATCTTTGTGATTTTCATTCTGCTAGTGCGGGCAAAGACATTTATGATATCTTTTTTTTTTTTTTTTCATTTTCGGAGCGAGATCGTGAGTAAAATGAAGCGTTTTATTCGTGTAAAATCGTACGTGGGCGATTATTGGCTTGTTTTTGCTGTAGGATCAATGTGAATTAGTTTATAAAATAGAGTCGTTAATAGAATTCTATCTATCTATCTATCTATCTATCTATCTATCTATCTATCTATCTATGTATGTGTGTGTGTGTGTGTATGTGTATATTTATGTTTGTATATATATATATATATATATATATATATGGATGTACGATGGATTAATGAAGATTGGACGAGCCGAGTTCGAATTCCAGTCGAGTTCGTTACATACACTTGCGTACAAATACCACTGGGAAAGGAAAAATACATATTTTCTTCCCTCTATGTATAAATAGCAGGACTGACTGGGGCCTATAGCTTTGGATGGCAACTGGTTTAAGAGAAAGTGGTTTGGGGGACATTATGGCACACTATATGCACCAGTTCTTCTCAAACATTTGGTTGCTTCTGTACAAGGCTTCACTACTATATTTAGGCAGCATATTTTCATTTAAACGCGTTTTGTTGAATAGTATGGACCTATTGTGTCGACTTATTTTTGCATTGATCCTTTCAAGGTGTCTAATTAGTTTCTTGATATTGAGATGAAATCCATCAAGGAAGGCACCTTAGTTTATTTTTTAAAGCAATTACTTTCGACCTTTTCTAAGATCCTCTTCAGTGGCAAATTACAAAATCAAACAGACTATTGTTATTATCATCATCATCTTCAAAATTGTTTCGATTTGAAGTCATTATTTTGCCAACATTCTCTGTCCTCTGCGAGTTTGGGGATTCGTTGTAGATCTTCCTTGACTGTAAACTTCTGCAAAGGAAAAGTGGACTATTTCTGCCATGTTCTTTGAATGTCTCGGTCCAGCGCTTTGACTATGGTGGGTCTTGGATGATCTCTGAAATTTTTGAAGTCAGCCTTTTCAAAGTAAAATTCCATGGCTTTGTTAGCTGTGCATTCTGGATCCATTCTGTTTGTTGACATTTGTATGTTTTTTTCTTGATCAGTGAGATGTATTAAATACCCACGGTCTGATATTTTCCAATATCAATGTACATTATTCCTCCATTTACTTTTAACAACAAATCCGTTTCCATAATTTTTGCATTCTGTCTCTAAACATATCAGCTGAGGTTTGTTTTTTGCCGATTTTACTGTTCAGACAAGCGCCAATTTTTGATTTTCCAAATATTGTCTTTCTCAGTATGCAACGCCTTAAATAAGCAGTTACTGTGTAGCAGTAACTGGAGCAGCCATTATCTACTCCGCTTATTACAATGCTATTGTATCTGCGATAAACTGAAAGCAACAAAAATGTTTGAAAATTTGCGTTGTGTTGCGATAGTGATTGATAAAACGCGCGTAAACGCGTTCTGTTATAGTTATTTTATAATCTTTAAATTTAAACCATTGTAGTCATGGAATTCTTAAAAAGCAAGCGTTAACTGATAAAAAGGTAAAAAAGGCATTAGTATATACATGTATATGCACTTTATGATGTTGTTGCTATATTCGTAATACATTTTGTTGAGTGTTGGTCGATTTTTATATAGCGAGGTTCGAGAATTTGGAATTTTTATTTACTTTCATGGTGTCGTATATTGGTGTTGTGAACAATTATTTTTGTATAATGTGTAGGTTGATAGGAATTTTTTTTATGTTTTACAGTACATATAAATATGTATTTGTATGCGCTGTTTTGTTGCCTCGGCGAATGAAGGATTTAGAAATAGTGGAGAAACATTAACCACGGAAAGAGGTAAAAGGATGCAGGAAATAGTAATTTAAGAATAACATGAATGATCTGAGAGAAGCAATACAGCATGAAAATTTCAATATTTCACGGCCTGATCCGTGTTTAAATTCAGCATGCTGCGATGAAATCGAAATAGGATGCTCTCTTTTTAGAAATATACATTAAAACCAATATATTCATTGTGAAAATTAATGTAAGCAATTATATATTGTTACAATAATTCAAGCTGTCGTATTAACATAAGCTTAATCGATTAAAATACCTACAAATTCAGTTGGAAACCGGTGGAGAGAAATAATAAAATGTTAAATTACTACAGAGTGGAGCTGAAATACGTTCCACATTTGATAATGTTACTTGTGTAGTGAACTTAGGCAAGTGGAAATTTTGTCTTCATCTAGCGAATGTCTTTCGATACTTGTTCAAATACTATCATCTACCATGACGTTATTTCGTCCATTGTATTGCATATTTAAGAAATCTTAGTATGGATCGAACCTGCTGCTCCATTTTTAGTGGAAAAACACTGTTTCTTCTAATGTGCTTTCCTCTAAAAATGGGGGACACAGGGTCGATCCCATGCCGGGATCGCATTTTCTTTAATAAGATTTCTCGAATAGATAGGCCGATATACGTAATACACACTGATTAATGAATAAAAATGGGGCGTCTAATTAAAATACGCGTTATGTAAATTAATACCCAGAAACTAAACCGGAAATATATGTCCACTATTTAGATATTATTATTTTAGCGGAAAATAAAAACAGACCACAGTACATTTTCAGTCGTTTTTAATGAAAATCGTACACCCACACATATAAAGTGTGTCCATAAAATTAGTGTGCACTTTTAAAAATTTATAACTTTATTTGTATTTGCGATAGAAATAATCTGTAAAAAATGTTAAAGTTTAATGTACCTAGTTTTAAGTATAGCTAAAATAACTAATGTGATTTCAGGCATTACTGTAAATCAGTTGGCAAATGTTTTCCGTGAATTGCAAAATCGTATTACCCTTTGTATTGCTAATGATGGAGGACATGTGGAAACTTAAATAAAATTTCAATAAAACCTGAAAAATATAGATTTACTTCTTTCTAATCCTTTTTTTTTTACAAATTATTTCTCTAGCAAATACAAATAAGGTTATACTTTTTCTAAAGTGCACATGAACTTTATGGACACGCTATATATATGTTTTAAGACATTTTTTCATGTTTATACGTTCTTGTTTTTTAATTTTTTTATAAAT